>LHCL01000126.1:0-54036 GCA_001305275.1 Talaromyces verruculosus
CTACTATATCGATCCGACAACCTGAACCTTCGTGTGGTTCAACAAGCCTAACGTATCTACGACACGACACTGTTTAACTAAGGTAGATCCAGGTCCGTGACATGATAAGTTCGCAGTCAAGCTGGGAGCCCTGTGGTTCGGGGACAAGCTATATAAAGAACTCATCGACCTACAGTCGATTATGGCTCGAAGAATTCCGCCAGTCTCGTCTCTTCGCTGACTTGAAATACTACTTGTTTGCACTTTGATCATCAGTAGAATGGCTTGTCCCGATTGCTTCAGAGGCTCTGAAAGACAGGACGCAGAACCGACTGGAAACGTGATAACTCTCCACGGCCTGCCCACCTACGTCGCGAATCCCTCTGCAGGAAGAAGTGTGAAAGGAATCATTGTCATTATTCCTGATGCTTTCGGCTGGGAATTCATCAACAACCGACTGCTGGTCGATGAATACGCACGGAAGGGTGACTTCACGGTTTTCATGCCAGATTTCATGGATGGTTAGTTCCCCCTGAGTTTGATCTTTTGGTACTATTTTGGCTCCATGGCCCAATTCATTGCAATGACGGCGGCTGAGTATCTTCGTGTCATCCCGAGGTCTCCTATAGGGCTGGTGTTCCCATTAGAGGGAAGGGACAAATATCTGACCTACATTATCTCAATAGGCAACGCTTGCCCACTCTGGGTGATAGAGCCGCTAGACACCGCCATGAGAACCGAATCTGTCATGGGATTTTTCAAGAATCTGTAAGACATCCATGACCAAATTTCGCAACATTTTCAGATCTCTGATAGATACCAGATACGATTTCATTCGTACGGTCTACGGTTTCGGGCCTCACCTGGTCAAGAACCGCCTAAGCGTCACCATGCCGCGTGTCGTGAGTTTCCTCACGAAGCTCCGCGAGGCAGAAGGCGCAAGCCTCCCAGTTGGCGTGGCAGGCTTCTGCTGGGGTGGTCAGCACGCCGTTCATCTAGCCGCTGAACCACCCAGCAATAGCAAAGCTCTTGTCGACGTTTTCTTCACAGCACACCCATCCTCCTTGTCATTTCCAAAGGATATTGAGAGAATCAGGAAGCCCATCTCGGTAGCCGTTGGCGACAAGGACCCTCTAATGACGCCAAAGCAGACTAGAGAGACGGAAGCATTGTTGAGGAAGAACCAGGTAGAGCACGAGATTGTAATTTTCGAGGGCGCTGGACATGGATTCAGCGTGCGTATTGATCGGACAAATCCGAAGCAGACCGAACAAGCAGTGCAGGCTGAGGTACAGGCGGTTAGATGGTTCACCAAGCACTTTGAAAATGCTTAGACTGGGGGTTCAGGAATTGAAATTAAAATGCTACCCAATGCGAATGTCCATAGCCTTATTGCCAAAATTCCCTCTAGGAGCCAATCATTCGCCTAGATAACATACCTCGTACACTAAACCTAAACCCCTCAAACCTAACCCGATCCGAAACCCTGACCTCCTAGCCCTAACTGTATTGGGCTGTATTATAGATTACAATACAACCAATATCATTCCGAAGAGGCACTTCAGCTGTGCCCTGGATCCAGCTGCACATCAACTACCATAAGTTGGCCAAATATTAATTCCAGATAAGCCACTGCACGCGAGGACAGCTGGATGCCTGCCTGTTTTATGCAACCCCAAGTCGGTCTCTAAATCTCGGATTGCTCACAAAAAACTGTTGCCATGTTTGCTTTAGTTGAATTAAGCATACGGCTGCTCTTGCTTGAGGAAGACAAGTATATCACTTACAGAGCACTATGTTCGAGGACGAAGCTAGCCAATCAATACCCCAGGCTGCCCGAACAACTCGCGGGCATGACCGTTGCGAAAAATGCAAGTACGTGTTTCGGACGGTCATAAACCCAGGTATAATGCTCATAGTTTACAGAGCCCAGCATGTGAAATGCGATGGGACCCGACCTGTGTGTCGACGGTGCCATGGAAAGGGGTATACTTGTATTTATGTTCCCAAAAGGCCACCATGGATTGTATATGCAGCTACAAATAGAGCATCTCGAGGAACAACCGACTTATCGCTTGCTACCCGTCCTCTGAGTCAATCCGTTGACAGGCTATCGAGTAGAGACATATCCGTGGATGTGCACGCACTAATGAATTACTGTAAGACACTCGGATGAAACATTTGAAGCAAATATCTAGGGCTAAATTCTCATGTCATGTCTAGTTTTCCCCATTGACGCGGGCTACGTGCCTAGCAGCTATCTCAAAGAAATAACTTCATCCCTGGACTTGACCGTCAGCTACGCTTCTTTACCGGCGTTGTACCAGTCAATACTCAAAAGAAAATTCGAGACCGACCCCGCTGTTCTCTCCATTCGTGGAAACGTTCTACAATGCATCAACAAAGCACTGCGCAAAAGCAGCAGCCAAATTGGAGATCACACGATCATTAGTATAAAACATCAATTATACTACGATTGCTTCATCTCCTCGAAATCGACGATCCTTGCACACTTAGATGGGCTGTATCAAATCATTCGCATTCGAGGCGGCCTACATACGCTCGGGCTTGACGGAGATCTGGCTCACATGCTGAAATTGTAGGCTACCTACGTACCTAGGTATCTGGATATTGAAAATCTAGCAGGGATTACTAACAGCTGCAATAGACATACACTGATGGCCTATATCATTACCGAGCGCCTGCCCCCGAGAGAATATCTCCTATATATGACTCACTGCAGTAATCCTGTAGAAACGATAATACCTGTTAGTCTTGCGTACTGCCCTCTCATACTGCCTGGTGGTGACAGGCCAACAATCATAACAACAGTGGGGGATCCGCGAGCAATGCTTGAACAATTGATATATTGTTTACAACAACTGACCGACACTTTGCTTCACCCGAAACCGTTATCTAGCGAACGGCAGATATCACTCTACCTACATATCCTTAATAGCCCTGCCCCATGCCTAACCTCATCAGACTCATCAGACTCATCAGGTATGACATGGATTTACGAGTCATGTCGCCTAGCTGGAATAATCTTCGCCGCAGCGATCAGATACGGTGTCCCGATCTCTGAAGCAGCTCTCATAGCGGCCCAGGACACCGATGATAAATTTTTGCTAGAGAATCTCTGCCGAGCCATTTATCGCTCCCCTTACTCTAGCCGGCCCTTTTGGGGAGAATTGGGGGGATGTTTTCTCTGGGTTTCGCTGGTCTCCGCGTCCCTCAGTCAGTGTGGAATTCACGTAGAACATCCTCAAGACGACGATTTTTACTGGAGCGCCAAAGCAAGGCGCGCCTCTCTGGTTGTTCCCT
Source organism: Talaromyces verruculosus (assembly GCA_001305275.1). Classification (NCBI taxonomy): domain Eukaryota; kingdom Fungi; phylum Ascomycota; class Eurotiomycetes; order Eurotiales; family Trichocomaceae; genus Talaromyces; species Talaromyces verruculosus. Next base: position 3,304 of record LHCL01000126.1, read on the forward strand.
TTTCTTATGCGACCAAGCTATTCCATGCAAGAACGTCTTCGGATCAGGCTTTTCGGATTACTGAAACCATGATCCTGATTCAGGAGAAACTCGCAATCAGTGCAATGCAGAAGGACGCTGCAATATCATCTGATGCCGGCAATACCACCAGTCATGTATAGTAAAACTCATCATGTGACATTGTTGCGATGACTTCGTAAAAGCCTGTCTTGGGCACGTCAGATCGTACATCCTGGCTATAACGAACAGAAGGCGCCCTTATCCTCAATTGATATCAGGTTTGATTGATATTATCCATATGAATATGGAGAGTTCTCCGAATCGTTATTCATCAGACAAGATATTATACTAGAGTACTCTCTATTCTTATCAAAATATCAAAATAGAATCTCTAGATATTAAATTCAGATGTTGGAAGGCCGTACGTTATCCGGGTTCTACTGTATGTATTATCCTAACATTTGAACCTTGGGAGTACCCCTGACATTAAAAGCTAAAAGACGAAGAAAAGCAAAGACAGTATAATAATAATGAGAATACACACCGATTCACTGACTCCTCCCAGAGCTAAATAAATTCTTCTAGAGAAAAACCATCTCCAGTTCTGAATCTCCTCTAAACGGTTCTAAAGTGAAGATGTATAATTGTATCTCATTCGGTCATAACCTCGGAAGTACTCCTGACACTAAACACACTAAAAAAGCAAAAGATAAAACAGAGATATTACAAGTATGGAAATACACGATTCGATCTACTGACTCCTCCGGATCTAGAATACTTTCTTCGAAAATTCGAAAAAGGCTACCGACTCCTTTCCGCCGAGCTAGATCATTTCTTCGAAAAAGGCCACCTCCAGTTCCGGATTTCTTCCGAATCAAGGCCATCCTCGAACGCCGTGTTTCTAGCTGCGATTTGCAGATTCACAAACTTCTCGCGGATGGCGGACGCCTTGTTGTGTAACCGCGGGATATTGTCGATCGCAGCGATGGCGAGGCTGTATCTGTCCGTCTCGTTTCTCACGGCAAGCTCAAAAGGCGTATCGATATTGCCTTTCTCGCGGTAGCCACGCACGCGCAGATTATTCTGGCCGGGGCGTCGGTATGTGAGACGGTGAATGAGGAAAGGATAAGAATGGAAATTGAAGATAATAGGCTTATCCTCAGTGAACAGTGCTTTCCATTGCCGATCTGACATGCCATGGGGGTGTTGATATCTGGGGATCAGACGGAAGAGATCAACCACATTGACGAATCTGACCTTGACATCCGGCAGGAACTCACGTAGTAACGCGGTTGCAGCAAGGGCTTCGTGAGTCGCTACATCACCGGCGGAAGCCATAACAACATCTGGTTCTTCGCCTTGGTCGTTGCTGGCCCAATCCCAGATTCCGACACCCTTGGTACAGTGTTCAACGGCTTCTTCCATGGAGAGGAATTGAAGGTGTTCTTGCTTATCAGCAACAATGACGTTGACGTAGTTGAGGCTGCGGAGACAGTGGTCAGCGACAGAAAGGAGCGAGTTTCCATCTGGGGGCAGGTAGATGCGAACAACTTCTGGACTCTTGTTGACGACAACGTCCAAAAATCCGGGATCTTGATGCGTAAAGCCATTGTGATCTTGACGCCAAACGGTTGCCGTGAGCAAGATATTGAGCGAAGCAACTTTGACTCGCCATTCGACTTCGAGGCACTTCTCAAGCCATTTACAGTGTTGGTTCACCATCGAATCGATAATGTGGATAAAGGGTTCATAGCTGTTGAGCAAGCCGTGTCTTCCTGAAAGGATGTAGCCCTCCAACCACCCTTCAATGGTATGTTCACTGAGCATCTCCATCACCCGACCATCCATTGCGAGGTTGCCTCCGTCTTGATCTTCATCAAAGTACGCACCAAGCCACACCTTCTTGCCTGCCTTGTAAACCTCGCCGAGCTTATTGGACTCCGTCTCATCAGGGCCAAAAAGACGGAAATTGGTCTGGTTTTTCGCAATGACATCCCGCAGAAAATTTGCCATGTTGGTCATGTTTCCGAGAACTGACACTCCGGGTTCGATTTCCTTGGCTCCATAGGTGCGGAAGTCGGGTAGGTCTAACGGCTTGCGAAGAAAACCGCCGTTTCCGACTGGGTTGGCGCTCATACGGGAGTTGCCTGTTGGTGCAAGAGCTTTTAGTTCTGAACTGATCTTGCCGTTGTCCGCAAAGAGTTTATCTGGGCCGTAGCTTTTCATCCATGATTCAAGCAACTTCAAGTGGTCCGGGTTGGTCAGTACGTCTGGGATGGGAACTTGGTGTGCTCGCCAGAAACCTTCAAGTCTCTTTCCATCAACGTCCCTAGGTGCAGTCCATCCCTTAGGAGTGCGAAGCACGATCATGGGCCAGCGTGGTCGGAATGCCTTTTTCGATTCTCGTGCTTTCTTCTGGATCTCCCTGATTTCCAAAACACAGTGCTCAAGCGTTGCTGCCATGCTTTGGTGCATACTTTGGATGTCGCTTCCCTCCACGAAATATGGCGTCCAACCGTAACCGATAAACAATGCTTCGAGCTCTTCATGGCTGATACGAGCGAGGAGAGTGGGATTGTTGATCTTGTAACCATTCAGATGCAAGACTGGGAGGACTGCACCGTCGGTGATTGGGTTGAGGAATTTTGTGCTGTGCCAACTGGTAGCGAGTGGACCAGTCTCGGCCTCTCCGTCACCAACCATTGTCAAAGCGATAAGATTCGGATGGTCGTAGACAGTTCCGAAGGCATGCGAAATTGAGTAACCGAGCTCTCCACCCTCGTGGATACTGCCAGGGGTTTCGGGGGTGGCGTGACTGCCAATACCGCCGGGGAACGAAAACGACTTGAAGAAACGGCGCATGCCATCCTCGTCCTCGGTCTTGTCTGGGTACACTTCACTGTAGACTCCTTCGAGATATGACTGAGACAAGATGCCAGGGGCGCCGTGTCCAGGACCAGAAATGAAGAGTGAGTCGAGGTCGTATTTCTTGATAAGACGGTTCATGTGAATCCATGTGAAAGACTGGCCAGCGTCTGATCCCCAGTGACCCAGTACACGGTTCTTGATGTGCTCTTTTTTGAGTGGTTCTTTGAGGAGTGGGTTGTCGCGCAAGTAGAGCATACCTAGGCAGAGATACAGGCTTGCTTTGAAGTATTCGTCCATCTTGCGGACTTCTTCTGAATCAAGTGGCTTGTCGACCTTGACGGTCGACCGAGCAGGTCCATAAGCGGAGATGCTTTGTGTGTCGACTTCAACTGCGCCTGGCACCATGTTGCTAGTCGTTTGAATATGAGTGTAAGATGTTGTTGTATGTAGGTGTTTTCTCTTTTCTGCTGTGATGTAGTAAAGGTGCTTGTCGCACTCCGGAAATTGAAACCGGAATTGTGTGGGCTGGTTGGAATAATGTCAATAAAAAAGCTTCACGATAGAAACGAGGAATTATAAGCATATATAGTTCTGATAGAGGCACCTACATCATCAAAGTGGCGGGCGTGTGGAGGTCTCAGCAGCTCGTATGTTGACCCGACATCATCATGCCATGCTAAGCTATGCGACCATCAATCGAGCCTGGTTATCACGTTGCAAGCTCCCTTGCTAGTACCTTGTCTGTAAGCTGTCGGCAATGCCGGAAGAGTCAATGTGGATATGCCTATTGACAAATCGCAAGAGAGAAACGAGAATGGAAGAGATTGGGTTGACGAATCTAGATTGATTGTATCAAGAGCCGTGGGTGACGTAGGAGACTTTCCATGCAGCCGTCGTACGGTGCCAATCATCGACAACAAGTTATGTTGTAACCTGGAATGTTTATGGACGTTTCATTCTTGCACATGCTCGGCTCAATCTTCCAATCAATTAATCAATTTGTGATGTTTGATGATTGACTCTGTCGCACGCCAATCCATGCATATAAAAGCCGAGAGTATGCCGACGCAGGGCCGGGGCCCTTTTAAGACATCAGACCACGATGTCATGCAAGATATATCAATTCATTCTATACCTAGAAATAAGGTGGTTATCTACCCAGCAGTTCTGAAAAATTGTGCCACCCGTTATGCTTCATTTTTCTCCTCCTGCTGACCAGGCTGGTGAGTAGCCTTCGCATTCCCCTCCATACCCAGTCGCATAAGCTCATTATTTCCCGGGACAATCATATCAAAAGTTTCCCGTACCACCGTATACTGATGGTAACCACAACGAGCAATTGGCAAAGTTTTTCTGACATCTAAAAGACCATCCGTCAATACTTCATCCTTGATATGAACCGCGACCACCTTCCCGATCACGATATCGACAGTCCCCATGGGCGGGTTCCCCGGTAGTCGTATGGTAGAGTGATACGCACACTCAAATTTGACCGGCGATTCCTTGACCATCGATACGTCCATTAGCGTAGCGGGCTCCTTGGAGATGTATTGCGACGCCCTTTCGAATTCGTCGACGCCATGAGGAAGGTATTCCCCAGTGATGTTGACGGCTTCGCGCAAGTCCCAGGTGGCCAGGTTCCAGACGAAATGCTTCGTTTCTTCGGCATTGACGACGGTGTCTTTGCGCTTGTTGTTGTTGGGCGGCAACATGTTGGAGGAGAACATGACATATGGCGGGTCAAAGGTGAGGTTGTTGAATTGCGAGTATGGGGCTAGGTTGTCTTGTCCATCTTTGCTTCGTGTTGATATCCAGCCAATTGGCCGAGGGATCACACATGCCTACGGAGTCGAGATAATTTAAGTCATTGGTTAGTACGAATCTCAAATGAATTTGGTTTGATTTTTATACCGCAAGGGTAAATGTGTACCTTGAAAGGATCATGAGGTAGACCATGATTCGTGACACCGGGCTGATAGAACATTTTCTCTGTCGAAGTCGGTTTGGGCTTTTAGAGATCTTAAACTACTTGGTACTTCAACGGTATTATAATCTAGACGCCTTCCCTTTGTGCGTGCTTTGGATTTGTAATTGTAGATCGCTTTGAAATGAGGGGCAGCATAGCTAGCGGTTATTGCTACTGATACTTGCGCGTGCCGAACCCTAGCATAATGGATCCTACGCAAACTGTATGACGAGATAGTTATTTTTGATCGTGTAGTAATTCATTATTCAGCTCATAGCTCAGCAATCGATAATGGCCCTCATGTATGTATCTTTATATGAAAAACATCCATGGATGTATCCCATTCCCTCTATATGAAACGATATACCGGTATGCAAATGCGTAACTCCCAAACCCGTCTTTTTTGTCCTCAGATGCAATATTCTCGCTCTATTTGCGCTTGGTAGAGTTGATAATCTTCTTCTTCACATGTTTCGGCATCTTTTTCGCTCTCTGTTCCCTCTTCTCTTCCTTCACCTTTTGCTTGTGTAAGCGCTTTGCGTCCTTATCTTCATGTTTCTTGCCGCGAGGAGGCTTTTTGGCGAAAGGATCTTCATCATGAGACCCCTCGGCACTCTCGTCAGAGCCGTCACTGATGGATACGCCGCCACTCTGATCAGATTCATCTTCTTCCTCCAGCTGTGCCTTATTCTCAACCTTGGTCGATGTTATGCCCGCTTTCGATTTGTCGGCCAAAAGATCACGGTACACAAGGTCGGCACTTTCGCCATATTGCACCTTTTCAGCATCTCGTTCCACATCATAAACCTGCTCGAGTGTTTGTGGAATGTATTGTTGGCGGAAGACTGCAGCATCCACGTCGTCCGTAACACCTTCGGCGTCATCGCCATTCTCGTCTCTGGTTTCAAACAGCTTTCGAATTGCGGCAATCATAGATCCATTGTCGCCTCCTACCATTTCCGGCCCTTGGCTGCTAATGACGAATTCAAAAACCACACGCTCAGAAAGAGTGTAGACGCCCTTGCGTCTGAAAAAATCGCTGACGTTCTTGATATCCATTCGTAGGAACTCCAAGCTGCGTGGGTGGTCATGTTCGACACTTTGACTCACATCGATTATGTATAGTTTGTTCTTGTGGTATAGGATGTTATACTCGCTCAAGTCAGCGTGGACCAGTCGACATGTTTGATACATGGTACGCATGTAACCAAGTAGCTCCATGTATAACTCCTGCCAGCGCGTCTCGGGATCCGGTATATCGAATTCAACATCTTTCAAACGAGGTGCGGGTATTCCTCGTGAATTGCCCAAGAATCCCATGACTAGCACGTGAAGTCGAAGGTAGAGAGGCTCAGGACTTGGAATGCCTGCAGAATGGATTCTTCGCAAATTTCGCATCTCCTTCTCGGCCCAGACTTTGACCATCGCTCGGTTATTGCTCTTGTCGTAACCTTTTCGGAAGCGGAACTCGCCAGTAACGTATTTGTCACGGTCTTTGAACACTAATATGCTGGTTTTGTAGACCTTAATCGCTCGCTGTAGGGTCTCGACATCACCTTCCTCGTCTCGTACCGTGACAGCATGGTACACATTTGCTTCTTTACCGGTAGAAAGACAGCCATTGATCTCTGAGACTAGATTCCTGTTGATCATCTGCAAAAGAATCATTCTTGTGCGTGGATCCAAGACCTGCTCTGATGTAGCACGATCACTCTTATCAACCGTTCTTCCATCTTTCCCCCTGAAGCCCGACTGTTGGTCGTCAAGTTTAATCTTAGCGGCATGTTTCGAGAGCGATGTTATCTGATCATCCACGGCTGCGGCTACATTGGCCTTGGGCTTCTGAGGGTTGGTCTTCGGGTATGAGGATTTCGGCGCATTGGCATCTGCCATGGCTTCGTTCAGCCGGCGCTGACGATTGTATGATTTCGTAAAGTCATTTGGGTTCGCAGAGCTAAAGTCTTCTTCTAGATCCTCTTCCAAGATATCGTCGTAATATTCATCGTCTTCCTCATCAACTTCCTCGTCCGCTTGTGGTGCGCTCGTGTCGTGTACATTATCGACTGCGGGGTCAACTGGCGTCGTGTTGATGTAGCCTGTGTTTGGGACGAACTGATGCGGCGGAAGTTGGCCATCAGCTAAGCCATGAGCATTATCTTCTGATGCCATTTTGACGACTATAAAAAATCTGTAAAGGTCGCAGTTGAATCAAATCAACTGCAGTGATCTGGTGTGCGAAGAAAAGAAAAAAAAGTGTATGGCCAAATCGGGTTAATCGATAAGGAAAGTGGCGGACCCCGCGGTCTTGGCGCCCAGCGAACGAAAGGGAAGACACTTTGTCCCTTTGGTAAGGCGGTGTGGGCCTGCAACGCGAATCCTGGGTCTTGCTCTTTCAGGCACGCGTCGGACCTGCCACAGGAGACAGCTCGAACCAAAGTCAAGCAGTGTCGACTGAAGTACGCGAATTTACACTGTGTTGCGACGAATACGTGACTTGAAGCCAGTCTTTATTCTGTTCAGTCTGCTTCGGTGATGCTTCGATCTTTCTAAGTTAACACGATACCGTCGCGTGTCTCCGTGTCACGATGTATATCAAGCAAATCATCATCCAGGGCTTCAAGAGGTATGGTACACTGCGCTCATCCAGAAAGACTTAGCGTTAACCAAAGGTGTCAAAGTTACAAGGACCAAACGGTCATTGAACCCTTCTCGCCCAAACACAATGTGATCGTCGGCCGTAACGGTTCGGGCAAGAGTAACTTTTTCGCCGCTATTCGTTTCGTTCTGAGCGATGCATACACACAAATGGGCCGCGAGGAGCGACAGGCTCTCCTTCATGTAGGTGGCAACGCCTTTATTTGCGCGATATTTTATTGATTTGTGAGTAGGAAGGTTCTGGTTCTGCCGTCATGTCAGCGTACGTCGAGGTGATATTCGATAACTCCGACGAGAGATTCCCTACCGGCAAGCCCGAACTCGTACTTCGCAGAACGATCGGATTGAAAAAAGACGAATACACTTTGGACCACAAAAACGCCACGAAAGCGGACGTTATGAATCTCCTGGAGTCCGCCGGCTTTTCACGATCCAACCCTTACTACATTGTTCCTCAGGGACGAGTCACAACACTGACAAACATGAAGGACTCAGAACGTCTCGTGTTGCTGAAGGAGGTTGCCGGTACACAAGTCTACGAAGCCCGACGAGCCGAATCACTCAAGATTATGAACGAGACGAATAATAAGAGAGCAAAGATTGATGAACTTCTCGATTACATCAACGAACGACTGGGTGAGCTAGAAGAGGAAAAAGACGAGCTACGGAACTACCAGGAACAAGACCGCGAACGCCGATGCCTGGAGTACACCATCTATTCTCGCGAACAACAGGAAATTGCCAATGCGCTTGACAACCTTGAGGGCCAGCGACAAACTGGTGTCGAGGATACAGATGTCAATCGAGAACATTTCATACAAGGCGAAAAGGACATGGCTCAGATTGATTCCGAAATTGCTCAATGCAAGCAACAAATAGAGTTTCTAAAGGTGGATAAAGCGCAATTGGAAGATGAACGTCGTGAGGCTTCTCGTGCCCTCGCTCAGGTAGAATTGCAGGAGAAGGCATTGAAAGACAACCAATCCGCTGCTCAACAATTGAAGGCTCGATATGAAAACGACTTGAATGCAGTCCAAACTGCCATTAGTCAGCGCGAAAGTGAACTACAAGTGATTCTACCTCAATTCAATGCTGCCAAGGAGCAAGAGGATGCCGTGAAGTTGCAATTGGACCAAGCTGAAACATCTAGGCAACGACTTTATGCAAAGCAAGGTCGGAACTCTCGCTTCAAAAGTAAGTCTGAGAGAGACAAATGGCTCCAGAAGGAAATCCAAGAGACGAAAAATTCTATCAAGACAGTCAATGCGGTCAAAACTCAGACTACTGAAGATATCAAAGACCTTCAGAAGACCATCGAGTCACTCGAACCTGAAATTGAGAATCTTCGGAAACAAATCGATGGAAGAGGGGATGCAATCCAGTCAATTGAGCAGGAGGTCCAGAATGCTAAAGATGAAAGAGATCGTCTTATGGATCAACGAAAGGAGTTATGGAGAGAAGAAGCTCGCTTGGATTCCGTATTGTCGAATTCATCCCAAGAAGTAGACAGGGCCGAACGCAGCCTTTCACACATGATGGACAATAACACTAGCCGTGGCATAGCAGCCGTACGAAGGATCAAGCGCCAACACAATCTGGAAGGAGTTTATGGTACGCTGGCTGAGCTTCTTGAAGTGAACGAACGTTATCGAACGGCCGTGGAAGTGACCGCTGGGACAAGTCTATTCCACTATGTCGTCGATACCGATGAAACAGCTACAAAGGTCCTTGAAATCCTACAGAAAGAGAAAGCAGGTCGAGTTACATTTATGCCATTGAACCGCCTGAAACCTCGCCCAGCGAACGTACCCAAAGCAAGTGACACCATTCCAATGATTGAAAAGCTACAATACGACCCGCAATATGAAAAGGCATTTCAACAAGTCTTTGGCAAGACCATTATCTGCCCAAATCTTCAGGTGGCATCACAGTACGCGCGAAGCCACGGCGTCAATGCTATCACTCCAGAAGGTGATAGATCTGATAAGCGGGGTGCATTGACCGGTGGTTTCCACGACTCTCGTCAATCTCGCCTTGAAGCGGTTAAGGCAGTGACCAAATGGCGTGATGAATTCGAGTCTAAGAAGAATCGCGCAAGCGAAATCCGAAGGGACTTGGAAAAGCTTGACCAGCAAGTGACTCAGGCCGTGGGCGAGTTGCAAAAGCTCGAGCAGCGCAAATACCAGTTCCACGGCAACAGTGGCCCGCTACGACAAGAACTTCGTAGCAAACGTGAACTACTACAAAACAAAAACGATGATCTTGATGCCAAACAACGAGCTCTTCGCAATATTGAGAACAATTTGACCGCTTTAGACGGTCAAGTTACTGCATTGGAAACTGAAATCTCATCCGGCTTCCAAAAGGCTCTTACGGCGGATGAAGAAAAGGAGCTTGAATCTTTGGGTGTCACTGCACAGGGTCTACGGCGTCAATATGCTGATCTGTCTAGCCAGCGCAGTGAACTTGAGGCTCGAAAATCCGTGTTGGAAGTGGAATTACGTGAAAATCTCTATCCACGACTAGATCAACTAAACAGCCCCGATATCGACATTGGCGACGATAGTTCTCAGGGCACCTTAAAAGAGGCTCAACGACAGATGAAGAAACTACAGAGTTCTCTAGGAAAGATCACACAGCGACTTGCTGAAGTCGATCAGTCTATTTCCGAAGGCAATGCACAAGTTGGCCAACTAGAGGGTCGCAAGACAGAAGTACGCAATAACCTAGAGGCACTATCCAAATCGATTGAGAAACACCAACGACGTATGGAGAAGAGCATGCAGAAGAAAGCGGCGTTGACCAAGCAAGCCGCCGAATGTAGCGCCAACATTCGTGATCTTGGTGTGCTTCCAGATGAAGCATTTACCAAGTACAACAAAACCGACTCCAATACCGTCGTTAAGAAATTGCACAAAGTCAATGAGTCGCTGAAGAAATACTCCCACGTCAACAAAAAGGCCTTTGAGCAATACAACAATTTCACAAAGCAGCGCGAGACTCTTACCAAGCGAAGGGAGGAACTTGATGCATCACAAAAGTCGATTGATGAACTTATAATGGTCCTAGATCAGCGCAAGGACGAAGCCATTGAGCGTACATTCAAGCAAGTCTCGCGTGAATTCCACAATGTGTTTGAAAAGCTTGTACCTGCAGGTCGTGGGCGACTCATAATTCAACGCAAGACTGATCGTGCTCTTCGCGCGGACAACGAGATCGAATCCGAGGACGAGGACCGACGGGAGAGCGTAGAGAACTATGTTGGCGTGGGTATCAGCGTCAGCTTCAATAGTAAGCACGATGAACAGCAACGTATTCAGCAACTGAGTGGTGGACAAAAGAGTATGTTTCCTTTCACTCTTTCATAGAAATACAATACTGACGTGATAATAGGTCTGTGTGCCCTCGCCCTCGTCTTTGCCATTCAAGCCTGTGATCCGGCTCCATTCTATCTGTTCGACGAAATCGACGCCAACCTGGACGCTCAATATCGTACTGCCGTGGCTCAGATGTTACAGTCCATCTCCGATTCTACAAACGGCCAGTTCATCTGCACGACCTTCCGACCTGAAATGTTGCATGTCGCAGAGAAATGTTATGGTGTCAGCTTCCGCAATAAGGCTAGTACCATCGATGTGGTGTCGAAGGAGGAAGCTCTCAAGTTCGTGGAGGAGCAAAAATCGTAATCGTGGCCGATTGCTTTGATTCGTATTAGAGGAGAAGTGATGGCTAAGTCTCGGCGTTTGATGAGTCTCAGTGTTCTTGCGTTCTATCTTATTCTTATATCTATATCCCTTTTCTTGTACTGTTGTGTATGATGGATGTCCTTTTGCTTTAGCTTTCGTGTACGTATAGGGCGTAATAGTTGACATGCACTTTTAAGTTTGCTTGCTCAAAGCATCACGTTTCTTTGAACAGTACATGACTATGTCTATACGTATCTATATGTAAGTATAGAGAAGCACTGCGCAACTGTATATGTTTGAGATTGTTCTATCGTAGAGTAGGTTGCTTTCGAGCTTGAGGTCCGAAAGAAGAGGTTAGGAAAATGAGAGGAAAGAAGCACGGAGGAGTCGAGAAAAGGGTTAAAGTACACCGCGAGTGGTTGACTACAAAGACAGGTTGCCTAGCTGAGAGGTATTAAATCATGGACTTTTCTGATGTCTACTCAGTAGGTCAGCATTGATGCCTGATAGATGGTAGGAGGAACTGTTGATGGTCAAAAAGATCAAGGAAAAGAAGGAGTATTGGCTTTGTGAAGTTCAATGTTCCGACTTCTGTTATATCTAGTAGCCATCCCATCAGAGCTCTCTTTGATCTTCATATCACGACGCTTGGTGGTCCCCAAGATTCGATGGCTTACATCACCGCCTTGATCCATTGGACCAAGGAAGGAGTATGCGTGAAACTGATCACGGACACACGCCGGATCTGCGCCTGAAGAAACAGATATATCGTTTTCATCACCTGGGAAGGTTGATTGCTCGTAGCGAGCACGAAATGGATCAATGGCTTGACTCCAGCTGGTTGCCAAGAGGCGTCTGTTCGTATAATCTGAATTATAAACAGTATAGGAAATTAATATAAGAACCACGACATTCATTGAAAACTATCCTCCTTGGCTCGGGCTTTCAATCGGCCTATAGCCTCGTCGACAACGTGCTTTGGTAGATCTGGTATATAGTCACCGCCGTCTATTGACTCTTCATCTTCGATAGCAGTTCCTTCTACAGGAACTTCGTCGCCATCGTCTTGGCCCGTCACGGCAGGCAGCTTACCGCCGGATAGCTTTGAAAATTTGATTCTCATCGGAGCGCGGCTAAGGCCGGGCCATATGTCTGATGGAAGATAGTCTCCCTGTTCGACTCTGAAAGCTTCTCGGGCATTGATATCCTCCTCATATAGCTGGTCAAGCTTGACACGAGTCTCTCGTAAGATACGCTCGATGCCTTGGCGCATGTGTTTCCGGCGTGATACCTCAAGGATAAGACCATCATAGGCATCGAGGAACCCAACATATAGGGACCGTAAATCGATAAGATCCGCCATGCCGGTCCGTATGCGCTCGTGCTCCTCGTTCCAGACGTGTGTGAAAGCGTGTGCTTGTGAGATAAACTCAGGCAGACGGGTGGTCGCAAGAGTAGACAGATGATCAAAGACCTCTGTAGTGGCATTATATACTGTGGTAACACAGTCTCGATGTGCAAGAATGCTCTCCAAAATAGTTTCCATCTCGCTACTCCGTTCCTGAATTTCGAGCACGACATCCTCTGCCTCTCCAGCATCCTTTGTAAGGATGCCTAACATATCTTCATAGTCCGAGTCGGTCATTGGCTCAACGGTGTCATTCGCACCGGGATCGGCGCCGTCTGTTGGGTCTTCCGCGTGGGGGACGTTGAGTCCCTGAGGCATGTCTCCAGTAATAGAACGCGCAACCGCCCCGCCGCCTTCTGTGTGCTTTACCGCGGTCACGCACCTATCAAAATGATGTACCAAAGACTCAAGTAGATCCGCCATCTCCTGCGCATGAGACTCTAATGATCGTAGCATGGGTGGTATGCTTGACGGAGACACTAATGTGGGGTTGGATGCGCTTGGAGAAGATGCTGACAGCGAGGAGCGTGAAGAGGCCAGCTCCATTGTAGTACGATATCTTCCCAGGGCATGTTGTAGGGCTCGTAATTCCTCATCGAAACTCGAGCTGGAGGTGTCTAGCTGAGATTGAGCCACAGTAGTTCGGTCTATGGCAGCTTTTAGAATTACTTGCAATTCCTCTACACCACGTTCGTCCACAAAATCATGAAGACTTTTCGGCTCTTCGCCTCCTGGACGGAAGGAAGGGTGGACAACTGTCTGACGTAGCTTGTCTAATGTTTGACGTAAACGTTCGTCAACATCATCGAGCTCAGTCAGCACGGCGGCAAACTCAGCACGTCCCCGGTGGGAAATATTCTCAATTTCACCCCGAACATTATACAATAATCGAATCTGGTTTTTCTGGCCCCGTCTGAGAAAACCTGTTTTGGCAGACAGTACAAGACTCTCCTCCAAAGCGTTCCGAGCTGTGTTGACTATTTCATTGGCGCGAGATACATGGTATATGGACGATAAAGACCGTTTCGCGGCGACAAGATACGAGATCAAGGTGTCCAATTGGGATTTGGGCTCTCCGGCTAATGGATGGGAGTCGTGGTCTGCATCTCTTTGGGGGCCTAGATCGATGGACTGTGCTTTGGATTGAGGCGGTGAGGATATTTCAGCAGAGGATTGCGACATTTCGGACTATATGAGTCAATTTCAATCAACCCGGACGCATGGACAAGAAAATAGTCATTGGCCAGGTTGATGAGTCGAGAGATCAACTGGCAAACCCGAATAATGGGATGGTCAAGACTGGCAGGTCGTAAAAGTCGAAAAAATCACTCAAAAGGAGTTTGATGCTAGCACATGGCTGTTGAAGACGTGCTTTGTTGACGAATTTTGATACCAACTATCGTCGAACGAGTCGTTAGCGAGGTTCGGGAGCTATGTCCAAGCTTCTGAATTACTTCCGGAGACTCCGTGGATCAATCACATTTCGTGATTCATAGCCACAGTCAAGGATCATGAGTCTCAGGAGGATGCGAATCCGTTGGATGAGTGATGACGTCCGACAAAGAAAGGAGTAACGAAGATAGGAGCTCGAAACTAAGAGATAAGGACGGAAGTCACGGGACATGATCCGAGATCCAATCCGGGGAAAGAACGCACCGGTGGGTCGCTCATCCCAAACAGGAAAGAAGCCAGCCGATGGCGTGACTGCCGAGTTTTGCAAGGCGGCAAGGCGGCTGCGATGGCGTGATCTCGCTGTGATTGGCTACGAATAGATTTCTGCCAGAGCGCCATGGCGATATCAGCCAGATCTCGCACGTGATTCCATCCGGGTACTTACTCTTGAGCCTTACTTTGACCAATCTCACTACAATCACGCCAGACTGTCGGCCTCCGTCGTCAACTACTAGTTAATAAACCAACGCCTCTGCTCCGGCAAATCCAGATGTTCCTTCATCTGCCATTGCAGTCAACCCCTGGAATGAGCAGGCATCTCTGTTGCGACTGTCTTGTGTGGCTTTTCACTTAAATTCCCTGCTTTCTCTACTCGCCGCTACCTTCGATTACTGCTTTGCGATAAGACAACCCAACAACAACTCCTCACTCGACTTGACCGCTTCCGCGCGGAATACACTCTTGTTGCGCTATTCGGTTTAATACAACTATACTTGGTCCAATCTGCCAGGTATGAACGACGAGCATTCGGCAGGGCAGGATGCAAAGGAATCCTTGTTCAATCCGACTCCCCGCAAAAAAGGCCTACCAGAGGACAATACAATGACTCCGTACAATGGCGTACGGTCGATTTTCGACAACTCTTCCGAATCACATCAATTGACCGACGACCACACAAACCAAGAACAAGCAATATCCAAAGCGAAACTGGCCGACGAAAACATTGCTCCTTTCCTGGCCAAACACATCCCAAGCCAATATGCTCCTCTTGGAACAGACACCAGCAAATCCGCAGGACCTCCGCCCAAGTATATGAATTCCAGATACTGTTACCGCCACAGGCCCGATCTGAAATGCCGCAGACAAGCCGACGAACCGTCCATGGATCACCTGCAATGGGTACGTTCATCTCAGTCGGACATTTGGCCGGTGGATAGCAATACTAATGAAGAAAAGGAGTTGCAATCTCTCCCACAAAGCGATCAACAAGGGATAGCCCACGTGTGGTCCTTGTTCTCGGCTGCCCCCGCAAAACAGCGAGAGCTTATGCTTCGGGGCATTCTCGCTCAATGCTGCTTTCCTCAGCTGTCCCTTATATCCAGCAGCGTACGAGACCTCATTCGCATCGATTTTATCACTGCGCTCCCACCTGAAATCTCTTTCAAAATTCTATCCTACCTCGACACCGCTTCCCTCTGCCGCGCCGCTCAAGTATCCCGAGGCTGGAAATGTCTGGCCGACGACGACGTCGTTTGGCACCGAATGTGCGAACAACATATCCATCGCAAATGTACAAAATGTGGATGGGGACTACCGTTGCTTGAGCGTAAACGATTACGAGCTTCAAAGGAACAAATCGAGAAACGTGCCTTAGGCGTTCCCATGTCCCCTGAGTCATCTGCCACTGCACAATCGGTTGATGCAACTTCAGGTGTGAAGCGTACGGGCGAAGATTTGGAAGCTTCCGACTCTCAGACCGTCAAACGCCAGCGCCTGCCAACGGATGAAGGTACAGATCTCAACAAAACCAATCTTCGACCGTGGAAGGACGTTTACAAGGACCGGTTCAAAGTCGGAACGAATTGGAAGTACGGCCGATGCTCAGTCAAAGTTTTCAAAGGTCATACAAATGGAGTCATGTGTCTTCAGTTCGAAGACAACATTCTTGCAACGGGTTCTTATGATACGACTATCAAAATATGGGACATGGAGACCGGCGAGGAACTTCGTACTCTTACTGGACATACGTCGGGTATTCGTTGCTTGCAGTTTGATGATACCAAACTCATCAGCGGAAGTATAGATCGCACTCTAAAGGTGTGGAACTGGCGGACTGGAGAATGCATTTCCACGTACACCGGGCATCTCGGTGGTATCATAGGATTACATTTTCAAAACAGCATCTTGGCGTCAGGATCGACCGACAAGACCGTCAAGATCTGGAATTTTGAGGATAAGTCTACATTCCTCCTAAGAGGTCACTCTGACTGGGTCAATGCTGTTCGCGTAGACAGTTGCTCACGTACTGTGCTATCCGCGTCAGACGACTGCACAGTGAAACTCTGGGATCTTGACTCTAAACAATGCATACGAACTTTCCAAGGCCATGTGGGCCAGGTGCAACAAGTCATCCCTTTGCCAAGAGAATTCGAGTTCGAAGAGGATCACGATGCAGGTCACGAAGAAGACAGCAACGCATCCGTGTCCGGGGATGAATCGCCCTTTAGCCAAGTACCTTGCTCACCAAACGCGACTTTTTTTGAAGGTAATCGTCCTGCGCCTCCCCGGTACATCCTTACCAGCGCCTTAGACTCGACTATCCGTCTGTGGGAAACGTATACCGGGCGCTGCCTACGAACCTTTTTCGGGCACTTGGAAGGCGTCTGGGCATTGTCTGCTGATACGCTGCGCATTGTATCCGGTGCCGAAGATCGAATGGTCAAGATCTGGGACCCAAGGACTGGTAAATGCGAACGCACCTTTACTGGACATTCCGGCCCTGTCACCTGCGTTGGGCTAGGTGACAGCTGTTTTGTGACAGGCAGCGAAGACTGTGAAGTGCGCATCCACAGCTTCAAGACCTAACTTTCTTCTAAACATATCTTTTTTTAATTTTCTTTTCTGCCACCCCGTGTGGGTTCATTTATACCCGGTCAGCATTGCGAAGGATTGCCAAGTGTGTTTTTTGGTCATTTTACTTTTTCATGGATCTCAATGGCAATGAGATTCTCGGTTCTTTTGGAAGGATGGGAAGGTATTCCGAGGAATACAGGCGTTTCATTTTTACGTGTATATCTTATAGGGCGTTATTACTTGTACGTGAATGACGGTACAGGAAAAGGGCTTGTTTTATTTTGTTACATATATTGACCTGTTTCTTACGGAACGAGGCGGACATTTCGTGTTTAAATCAATATCATTTTTCAAACGTACAAACTCTCAACGTATGATGCACATTGACAAGTAGATCACAATCGCGGCGTCCCTCCAGCTTCTATCTTATCATACACATTGAACAGTCATACTGAGATGTTAATATGATTATCTATTCTCCCCAAGCCAAGCGCCTCAAAGATGATTGATCTCTCCCATCCATTGAGCTTTCTCATGCGGAAAATTCTCCTTCTTGGGCTGCGGTATATCTTCAACTTTCAATAAAGACGCTTTAAAGAAGACGGTCCCTAGATCCGCGAGGACGAGAGACAAGATCGGACTGTAAGAATTGAAGTTAGGGCATTGAGCTGGAAATAAAGCATACGTAGATGAGACTTACCTTCCGCACGTACCGCAGAATTGTCGCTGAAGGCGACTGATGTTAATTATTTGTCGTAGGTTCGATAGCTCGAGGGTTTATACATACCTCTATGACTCCTCCAGAGGCGGTATTCTTGTCCGTATACTTTCGTAGAACGTTATGAGGGTCGTGGACCGCAATATCAGATTCGTCAAGGAGGAAATTGACCGATGAAACTATTTGGGATATGGTTAGCCAGATCTCTTGAGATCTCAATAAGTAATTGAATCATATATCAATCCGAAATAAAAGCAAGGACTTACGACCGCCTGATCGTCGACAATTGTCACTGTGATCAGGCCGTTAGTCAATGAATGGATACAAGTCATACTGTTTATTCAAAGTTCCGATATTGCTCACCAGTAGCACAGAATACAGCCATCCGGGAGCCCATCGAGGGTTACTCGAATGCTGCCACAGTTGCATTGGCCTTCAACCGCCGCCATGGTGTCTCTGAACAGGATTGACAATCTTGTTACTGATCAAAAATCCAAATATGATGTTGATCGATCAGTTACGGAGACTCGCTTGTCGCTAATAGATATGGGAATGGATCGAGACTTCAAGTTCGTTCCAAGGTTTGTCTGAACTTTGTATGAAGGACGAGTTGCTGGAGAAGCATCATGAGTTCCGGAGTGCGCTCATGGAGGCTTTTATATGTTCGCTCTATAAGCACGAAAACTCACAAGTAGCTTATAAACAACTATACTTCTATCATTCTTGAACCCCCACTCGGCTTCAGAGTAAGGTTTCAGGGCTCATTGTTGCCACAAACCCCTGCATATCAGTCAACAATCTGCTGTGTGAGAAATCTGTTCCTCGATGTCAGACACAGGGCGTAGATTCAAGATTATAAATCCAGTCAATCGAATCTTTAAACTATTAAATCTATTGTAATGTATAGATCGTGCAAGTCACGTAGATCTATGCAATCGTTGATATGCTCCGGAGCAGCCGGAGTTGCGAAAAGGAAACAACTACGTACAACACTTTTTGGGCATATAGCCTGAAAAGGGAGACTACACAAAAACGCTATTATAGATCTAAGATAGGGGAATATATACCGTAGCAATGGCTCCGAACATGATTGGTGACGCAATAATGGATGGTTTGCCTTCAACCATCATCGCGACGGAAATGGAAACACCCTCGAATTAGGGCTAGACAAACTCCGGTTACTCCTTTGGGTAATTAGTTGCTCCTGCAACTCCAACTTTAGACGCAATTTTTTTTCTATATTCTTGTGGAAATGTATTTGTGTTACAGCATATTATAAATTGTGTTCATTACCTCATATCTCGATTTTTTTCTTTTTCGTTACCCAAAGCTTCGATCGATCTCATCTTTGACGACTCCTTCCGGAGAAAATATCAGCTGCCGAATTCAAAAGTGATCTTCAAGAAAAACTTACGAGTGCCTGATACAAACTAAAATGAGTCTACCAAAAACATTCCGGCAGGCTGTCTTCAAAGAAACTGGTGGCCCATTGGTCATCGAAGAGGCCAGTCTTATCCCTCCTGCCCCGGGTGAGATCCTGGTCCAAGTCGAGGCTTGCGGAGTATGCTTCTCGGATACCATTACACAGCACGACTATATGGGAGGCGGATTGTATGATGATCCTTCGCATTACAATTGACTACTCAAGGCTAACCAGTGTTCAATTTCGTTTCAATCTAGCCCACGAGTTCCAGGTCATGAGATAATTGGAAAAGTCGCTGCGGTTGGAAGCGGGGTTTCAGGATGGACGGTTGGTGATCGTGTGGGTGGTGGATGGCATGGAGGACATGATGGTAACTTATCTGCCCTGAAGAGCTTGAGTCATGTTTAACATCTATCACAGGCACGTGTAGAGCTTGCAAGACTGGTCACTATCAAATGTGCGATAACCAACTTGTAAATGGCGTAACACGAGGTGGTGGATGTATGTCAATCTCCTCTACCTTCTCAACGCAGCAATTAGCATCTTGCTGATATCGATAACAGACGCCGAATACTGCACCATCCGCTCGGAGGCCGCTGTCCGCATCCCTCCAGACGTCGATGCAGCCACATATGCCCCCATGCTCTGCGCCGGCGTAACAGTCTTCAACTCCATGCGCCAAATGCAAGTACCCCCCGGCTCAACAGTTGCCATTCAAGGCCTCGGAGGTCTTGGTCATCTCGCCTTGCAATATGCCAACAAGTTCGGATACCGTGTCGTGGCGCTCTCACGGGATAGTAAAAAGGAGAAGTTTGCAAGACAGCTTGGTGCTCATGAGTATATCGATGGTAGCAAGGAGGACTTTGGCGCAGCACTGCAGAAGCTGGGAGGTGCTTCGTTGATTGTGTCCACTGTGCCTGACAAAGCGTCTATTACTCCGTTGTTGAGTGGACTTGGGATTAAGGGGAAGTTGCTTATTTTGTCTAGTAAGTATACTCTCGGATGCCTCTCAAGTAGCATAGTCTAATAATCTGGATTAGTTGTCGATGATCTTCCGGTAAATACAGGTATTCTGGTCAGTGTACCTCAAAACTTTTCCACAGAGACAACAGCTGTGCTGACAGAGTACAGATGCGATATGGAACTTCAGTCCATTCATGGCCAAGCGGACACGCACTCGATTCAGAAGAGGCAATCCAGTTTGCCGGGCTGCAAGATATCAAGTGCATGGTCGAGACGTTTCCTCTTGAGAAAGCTAATGAGGCTTATGGTAAGATATCTACCCATTGCTTTATTTTGTAGTCCGCTACTAATGCGTTTATAGATGCAATGCTTAAGGGAAGCGTTCGATTCCGCTCGGTGATCAAAATGAGCTAGAAATGATTCATGAATGCCAATTAAAAAGTCTGCTTATAGAAAATTAACGGTAGTATAATTATGAGATGGATGATCGCTTCATCATATTGCTCAAAAGTACTGAATCATATCAGATTGTGAACCATAAAGATCGGTACTAGTGGAATTGATTTTATTTTTCATTCTGCGAACTTAGATAACGGCTACCACACTCGTTAGACGCGAGGAGAATGTTGTAAGCAAGAGTCAGAAGCAGTGCCAAACAGTAGAACCTGGCTATATCGGACAGAAGGCCCCTTTATCACTATATTGATATCAGGTTAGATATCATCCAAATGAGTTGACATCTCTAGATATCAGATTTAGACGTCGATAAGGCCTCCTGTTCATTAAAGCCAGGTTCTACTGATTGTATCAATTTTGGTCAAGCACCCAAGCGTCATTCGTGGACCCCGAGTAGAACTGCTCAAGACCAGCGAATGGATCAAGCGACAATCCCAGGTCCGTCGTACCCGACATTGGGAAATTCATTAACTCCATAAAATCTTGAGTCTGAGCAGATAGATCCATGTTATCAACACTTATTGTTCCAAGATACGAATGAAGGAAGTCCGGAGTATTTGGGGTCTCAAGGCTTGCTAGCCGAGCGTGAAAACGCTCAGTCAGGTAGTCAGCTTTCGCTACGAGACTGCGAGTCACATTCGCAGCACTCGCTCCAACCGCGAAGTGTTTTCCGAATGTCTCAAATACGGCAATCGCATTGTTGATGTTCTCTCGTACCTCAGGCGTTAACGGCGACAGGGGATATGCGAGGATGAAACCAATAAGTGATACAGTCGCGTTCCATTGGAAGTGAAAGGCTTCGTGCATGCCGCTCAGAATCTCAGAGCCGATGAGGATCTGGTGCATCATGCGTGTTATGGTCATGGCGTGTTCAATGCATGAGTTTGCATGACTTTCGGTCACTGGGGTCGTATTAGAGAACGCGGAGGTCTCCGGAGGTGAAACTAACGAGCCGACGAACGTCGAGGGGAAACATATAAACGGACGATAGAGATTCAAAGCAAGATTATGATAAAGCAGCTCGAACATAAGGCGTTGTCGCTGAAGCCAAAGGGGGGCATACAGTTCAATATCCAGCATCGCTCGATCAGTTGAAAAAGGTACACCATTCTTCCGCTTAGTCTTCAACCCATCTGGCAATTGGCTTTCGAAGCTGCGGAGCACTCCCATTTTTGATTCTAGAAATGTTGCACATTCTTCGAGGGTTTGGGGATCCTTGTAGATACCTCTGCCCAAGTTGCTAGTTACGATATCCCCACACTTGTCAGCGAATGCAACAAATATCGTTCGAACAGCGAGCATCATCTTGGTCATCTGCAAGGTATACGTCAACCACGTCAAATCCTCCCCATAAGAAGCAAAGTTAGAGCCAGATATTAAAGCTAGTTGCCGATCATCAGCTGGTAGTTGACAAGTGATAAGTGAGAATGGAGCGCTCCACGGGCGATCAAGCTTCATACACGTTTTACACTCCATACAGTACAATGTCCACCATACCCGCTTGCGCAACTCTCTTTGCTCTCGCGGCATATCTA
Organism: Talaromyces verruculosus; assembly: GCA_001305275.1. Classification (NCBI taxonomy): domain Eukaryota; kingdom Fungi; phylum Ascomycota; class Eurotiomycetes; order Eurotiales; family Trichocomaceae; genus Talaromyces; species Talaromyces verruculosus. Next base: position 25,227 of record LHCL01000126.1, read on the forward strand.
CCGGAGGCTCGAGATGTACACCGAGCAAATGTGCTGTCCGGATAGCAGTTGCCAAGCCACTGTAGGCCATGTTCTGATAGGAGGCGTTGCAGAGATATTTGACAGCGAGAATCTGGCATTGGAGTGTCATCATTGACGGACTTTCGAGCTGAGAGTTTAGAAGCATCTGAGATCGATGGTAGTACCATCTACCTGCAATGGTCGCATCGTTGCCATCTACAACAGTCTTGGGTTCCGAGCTAGAAACTTCTCGGGGAAGAAAAGCGAGTCCGTACTGCATGCAGATTGCAAGAATGATATCGACCAGAGGCGAAGGTTTTCTTGTTGACGAAGATGTCTTCCACAATGACCGATAATGCTCACGAAACTCGCCTTCATCCAAGATTTGAAAGGTGCAATGGTACGACTCCCAGAAGAGACTTAGGAAGTAGTCTTCCTGTGTTGGGGTAAGATAACTTCCAGATGCGCCAAGGTCTGCGGAGAGTGCGGTTTCCTCTAGGCTAGAGTCCGCTGGCTTCGATGAAGTCGGACTGACAAATATCTGGCTGGCCGAGTTGGGCTGAATGTTGTCGTCAGACTGGGGTTGCTGGAGGGCAATGGTGAGGTCTGATCTCAAACGGCTGATATAATAGAAATTTGACAATAAGCCGTACCACTGGCTTTGTTCTGATTGAACTCCAGTGGTATAAATACCCTCACGAAGCTTGCCTGGACCAGCTTGGATCCATTGTGAATTGGGTGTCTTGGCCGTTACCAGTATCCCGTCACTGACAGGGTTAGACGGCCTCTGAAGCTGCTCTTCCAGTTCTCGAATATGTTCTTCCAATCTCTCAATCTCTCTTCAGCACAATGTCAGATTAGCTTCAGAATGTTCTAACGGTTGGGTGGAACTGACCTCACGGCACTTGGGAGCGACCTCGTCTTACTTCGCTCGCGTCTACTACAATGGCCCTGCCTGCTATTACAGTTCTGGCATGGATAACCGTTATCGCACTTGATTCTATGCACTCGGCACCAATCGCAAGCCCTCGTCACTTGACTGCGTTTTTGGCGATTTGGAGATGTCGCCCTGGAAGACTTGAAAGACCTCCCTTTGGTCTGTTTTCGGTGACCCGCAGCATTATTAGGTGAGAGGACCACGAACGTCGCAGGCATGATACGATGTATGACCGGGGATTGCGAGAAGTTAAAATATTTTTTGAATCGGTGACTGCTGAATTAGTTGCCTGAATTAGCGGGGTCTAGGTCGGAGGTTACGAAGACGTTCCTCTAAGTCGGTGTTATCTCATTGGATTGGAGCATTATCTCCGTCTTACTCTTGGCGATGAGTATTACTAATAATCTGGACGTTGATGCTCTACAGAGAGACTTATATCATCTTGAGGACAATTGAAGATTCGATGATCACGCATATTGGAATTCACTGTGGTGGGTTGAAGGGAGGAAGAAACAACAATATGGTTGATAATGATCTTGGATGGAACATGCCTATATCAAATCAAGGCCATGGAGAGGAGAAACCTTAAGAAATTTCTGAAGAGAAAAGAAAGGCCCTGAGAGGAAGCAGAATGTGAGATCAGGTGGAGATGACATGTGAAGCCACGATGTGAATGCTCACGATGTCTCTCTCACCACCATAAATTGGTTCATCGCCAGGTCTTTCTCCTTTCCATTTCTCTCTTTGACATATCTCATACGCCACAAATCCCATCGTTACTCTCTCCTCACTTGAGATACAATATCCTTCACAAACATCAGTCATCAAAGCCAACCTCAGTGGCCTTCAATCAAAGACTTCAGCTGAATTCAAGCATCAGTGTTGAAAGGTACGTTGACAGTACCCAAATTTGGGACCTGTCCAAGCTAAGGAATATTTCTCAAGCTCTAAAGAACCAAACACCGCCATGAAAGAGGTTCGAGTAGAACCTTTTGAACGCGACTGGTATCGTCGTATCATCAGGGGTGTAGGTCGAATCTTCTTCCGTGACCCAGGACCGACTACCACGCCATCGATTGTCTGCGAGAAATGCTACCACCGGCAGTCACCACGGACTACCAACAATGCTGTTCTGGCTAGCCTCGTGAACCTCAGTGCATACCTGCTTGCAATATGCAACGACCTCGAGGAACAGTACTGGACCATCCGCAGCCAAGGGGTCAACGTTGTGGCGACTCTCTTAATTATCGGCACCGTGCTTGGTTTTCTTGGAGCCGGCTGTTTGACCATCTTTTTTTTTCTGCCCTACATACTTGGATTATGGGATCTGTGGTGGTGCTTTTGGGGAACTCTGGAGCGGATTGTGAACAGCTTCGATGAGCGTGAAGACTATGTACATGTTCAGGTTCAGAACGAAGGGGAGGAGGAAACTGACGGACACCTGGGTGAGATCAAAGACCACATCGATTAGACTGTCGATGGCTGGAGACAGTGTTCTTTGGGTCTTCTTGATCAAGGAAGTGGTTGCCTAACTTGTGTGATCGATAATCTGATGCGAATCATGTCTTCAAATCCCTCCTCGCCAGCCCACTCAAGGGATCATGATCCATTATTTTTCACAAGACATTAGCGGTCTTAGGTAGAAAACAGACAGAATGAGACATTCATTACCATTACGACTGATGAATAAATAAGTCCCTGTAGCACTAAGATTTCCACACCGTGTATAATAAAATGAAACTTCCAGTAAATTTATCAAGACTTTTATGACTTTCTCACTGACAATCATATCACCCTTTGTCTTTGTCCTGTTTTCACATCCACGAATCTGTTATTCAATCCCTCCTCGCCCCTCCAACGAGAGACACACGCGATAAGTTTCCCCTCTGAAAAATCAGTCGAGTCTATCAAAATCCTTCAGATACGAACGACCAACATGGCCTCCCCTTCTACTTACGACAAAGTTCATGAATGGCTCATGAAAAATCATGATCCTCCACGTCAGTCTCGAGGACGGACAGTTTCTCCTCCAAAGTCACTGTCAAAGTCACTTCCAACATCAAGCCCAAAGTCCAGTCTAAAAAATATGCCTCCCAGCCACGAACAAGTCCCTCAGTCATTGTCTATAACCCGCAAAGCCGCAATAATCAAACCAGCATCTGAGAATGCAGTCGATACGCACAAACCCGAGGCAGCCGTGAACGATGACAAGAACCACCGCGACCGTCCACTCGAACTTCTTGACAAAGATGAGGAAATACAAATTGAGGGAGAGGATGATCCTGGGACTGATACAGCTTGTCTCCCTTCGACTTCGATTTTCGAGGATGCAGTGATCCTGATTATGTGCACGATACACTGGCTGACTATCATGGCGCTGGTATGCTTCCTAACGGGACTCATAATCGTCTGGAAAACAGGCTACAGACTTGGCCTGCGGCACTCCTCAAGGAAACGAGGAAAGTATTCGGATGGGAAGGGGTGATATGGTCCCTGGATCTGCATGTGGGATATCCATGGATGAGTCTCAACTTTATCGAGTGCCGCAGATCTGCAGCTCCAAATTTGGATCGAGCTTAAATCAACGACATGTTCGAGAATGGGGAAATGATGTAATATCGCAGGTATCAACTGACCCAAAAAGGAAGGGACGTGGAGGTACGTATGTCGATCGTGATATGCAGGGGGTCCCTGCAGCCACGCGAGTGAACCCACCAGACACTGGAACCTCATATCGAATGATATACAGAGTAGTAGGTTGTTGGAAATGCAATGCTTGACTTCTGGCTCAGATTATACGCCATTCTGCCTTGATAACATACATGACATACATGATAAATCTCGCATAGTACAGTAGAATCTGGCTATAGCAAACAGAGGACCTTGCAACACCTAACTCGGATATCTTGAGATTTTAATGATCAATAACGTGATATAGCCAGGTTCTACTGTGTGTAGCATTCGGCTATAGCCGTCAAAATTCATACACATAACTGGGCCTATATACAACATGGGAATGAAGATTACACAATAGTGTATGTCATGCAAAAACATATGCTAACCCATGAGACATCCACAAAAAAATCGTAAAGAAATCGCGCCGCTCCAAAAAGTAGTATATGCGATAATGTGTATCGACTCAAGAAAAGAAAAAATGTATAGTAGAACTATGAATACACCCGTGTACTCCGCTGGAAACCGATCTTGGGGATCATTATGTTCCAAAACGCCGATATCCGAAGTAGATAAGTCACAAAATAGGATGAAGAAGAAATGATCATTGATTATCTTCGAGGCTTCTTCGGACGAAGAATCGCGAGGAGAGAGGCGGTTTTGTTGTCGAGGCAGATGAAGGAGAGGATTGGGGGGATGTCGCGGGGTTCAATGGTGATTTCCATGTCTTGTCGGGATTCAGTGGATCGATGAGACTTTGCTCGGGGCAGATGTTGTCATTTGCGTAGTTGAAGTAGCGTTCCATGATGTCGGTCTTGTGAAGCCATCGTTGAGGTCCGTATGAAAAGTGCGATACGATGGATTGAGATTCGACAAGGACGGCTGTATATAAGTTAGCATGATTCAGGTCATCAGAAGCCATGTAGGATATACTTACGTCGTCGGAGCAACCGTGGCATCTCAACGGTCAACTGATGCTCATCATCACCATGTGGATGACCCGTAATGATGTCCATATAGTCGAGCACATCCGATCCATGCATGACAATAAAGTTGATACTCAAACGATATCCGCGCATATTCCAAATCGTGCCTTTTCCATAATCCTTGGACAAAAAGTACTTGCCCAACTCATTGTTCTCAAGGTGCTCGAAGAAACCGTAATGATTCTGCGCACCAATTTCCCATTGTGTAAGATGAGGTCCGCCCTCTGCATTGGTGGCGGCAATGCTTGTAGTGTACATATCCGTTTCGTTACGTGTGGGCAACCAACGGTGCTTGGGAATGTCTTCTGGCTTATCAACGTTGAAGTAGCTTGGGAATTTTTCGAAGTTTGTGAAATCGAGATCGTGGTCGCCGGACCATGTCGGTAATTCGGAAGTCTTCCATGCACCGTTTCCGCGCGAGGCGAGCGCAGTTTCGTTTGGTGCCAGTTCCGGCTTGTATGATCGTGCAACGTCTGAATGGTAATGCCACCAGCCTAGTGCAGGGCTGTTGACAACATTGGCCGAAATCATCAACGCATTGGGGTTGTTGATCAGTGTGGTGACGGCTTTAGGAATGGCCTGAGGGTCGATGAAGACAACGTCGTCGTCGATCTTGACATAAATCGTGTTTCGTTCCTTGAAAGAGGCTTCGTAAACGTTACCGTATCCCTTCTCTTCCATTCGCACAACCTTGTAATCACCACCTGACGCATCAGCCACTCGGTCGAGCCAGGCGAGATCTTCTTTATTGTCGGTGTTTGCCGCGAAAATGACTTCGTCCAACCAGCCACCACTGGAAACCAAATTTTGGCGCAGATAGCATTCGAGTATAGAAGAACGATCGCGACGTCCGTAGAAGATTATACCAACAACCCTCAACCCTTCTGGCTTATGCAGACTCGATACAGCAGAAGCAAGGTCATCTTCGGAAGAAGTTGTATTATGTGAAGATCCCGTCGATGAACCTAACGGAGGTCTAGGCAGCGATGACAGCGGTGGTAGCGGCGATGGTTCTGGCTCGACATGAGAGGAGCCCGGCGAAACCATTATGTGTGCACTTCCAGTATCCATATCATCGAGAGGCGCGTGAGGCGGCCCAGGTTTCCAGAACGGCGGCTCTTCGACATAGACGTAGGCCAGAGAAAAAACGAAAAGAGCGACGACTGTAACGGTTGCAAAGTATGCAAGGCGACCAATTCGTCCAGATCTGGGATATGTCCAGCCCGGCAAAGAGTATTTGTGGTTCATCTTGAAATATTTGTCTCTCTGCTTCTCGTTGTTTTTGTTCCCCTTCTTCTTTGCTGAATGCTCCCCTCCGTCTGTCCCCGATCAACTTTCCAGAGAATGACCACTGGAAATGAGTCGGAGTAGGATCAGAGGACAGAGCAAGCGATGGTTAAACGAGTGGCGATAGCACGTTTGCTTCAAGTTCGTGTATGTACAGGAGGAGGACGGGAATTCGAAGTCTAGAGAGAAAAGGAGAAGACGAAAGTTAGCCCAGCGATGTTTGTCTTGTTTCTGACTAGTATGATTTCCGGTAAGCAACGCTTACTAGTGCAGAGAGATGCGAATCAGCGCATGGTCGACCCGCAGTTCAGCCTTGAAGCTTTCCGATCTGGTCTGGACGTTCCTGTAACCTCTTCCAGTTACGTGAGCCTGAGTTACCAAAACAGCGGTCTCTATCGCTATCGGGCTTACTGATAGGAAGGACTAGAAGAAGACGAGGGTTGGTGGCACACCCGGAAGCAGAGCCGGGGGAGACAGAAAACCAAGACCCTGGCTGGGCTCTCCCATATTGTCCGCTCGCGTAAAAGGGCAGAGTCGACTTGTCCGGACTTGATGACCCCAACTAGCCAAGCCACAAACTAAAATTTCTGACGGAACACAGCCAATCACAGAACTTTATTCGATTCAATATAACAGACGCCATGCCGGATGTGTGCTAGCGTCCGAGGATGCCCAGATTTTGTTGCCTCAATATGGGCCATTGCAGCCAATCAGACTTTCAGGAGAGGCTTCTCCAGATCCCATTAGGCATGGTGCGCCTTGGCATCATGCACAGTGTGGGGCCACGTCGCACCTGCTCCAGTTGGTTTTTATCCGTTTTCGGTCAGCCTCCACCAACCTTATCAGGTGCTGTCGGTACGTACGTTACCGGTACGGTAATATTACGCTTGAATTTTGTTGGTTTTTTCTCGATGATTCCGTACGGAGTATTTATTCGGGTCTCTTATTGCAAGTAACAGGACTGCATCAATATTTCGCATATCATAGCCGTGCGTATTCCCTCATCGTATTGGCAGGTACATCAGTGCCATGTGTCGGCTTGAAGCCGTAGAAAAGAAATTGGTGTAATATCACGCCACTTGATCTGTGCTCTGACTGGCTATTCCGTTAATCGCTGGTGTACCCACTAGTAACCTGATATGTCCTGTACGTAACTTCGTCAACAAAATCAAAGGGGCTAAAATTGTCTCAACCAGCGCTCGCCCAATCAGTCCTCTTGTCGGATGTTGATTTTATTGGGGGCGTTTAAGCCTCTTTTCAGCCTCGATATCATATTCTCAACTGTGTCTACGGATATGACAGGTAAGATAGCTTCATTGAATTCTTTAGACTCTTATAAGTATGTTCGAAGAATCAAAAATGGGCTAGAATAAATCGCAACAAATTTTGGGACCTGACAACCTAGTACAACTCACTACGGAGTAATCAATTTGATGAGGTGCAGCCGGCCGCTTCCGTGCTGAACGATATCCGACGATCTTAGGGTTAACAGCCTTCGATCATCAGAGGATGTCCCTGTAATCAGGGTCTTACAAAGCGTCTTGTCAGTTTCTCCTAGGTTATGCTACATTAGTACTCTGACCGGGGTACGACTTCAGTTACATGATCAACACATGGCCGGACACCTGCATATCCCCAAGCTCCGTTTCAGAACTTCCATCTGCGGCCAGTTGTTGGTCATAACTGTATCCCATAAATAGATGTTTTTTACATTAGTGTTGGACTTTTTGCACATCGTGGTCAATGCTATGGACTATATCGACCCTAACAGCAAAATTCATAATTCACCTGAATTACATGTTTCCATATTACATTAATTATTACTGTAAATTAACTTTTATTGACGATTAGAAAATGCTTACATATGCGCTTACACACTTAGTTGCTACTCCGAGACATGTCACACTGATCTCAAAGCTAGCCTGACTCAAGATTGGGGGAAGGGCTTCGACCCCATTCCACCGAGTTGTCAGGAATCCTTTGGCTTTGCTCGCCAGGATGTCATGGGTTTTGACGCTACCTTCCTTGCCAATTCAACCCTAGCACCAGCGCAGGCCAGCAATGAAGGCGTATCGGCACGACCCCGGCGATGCTAGTGCCTATGCCTCGGGCGCCAACCGCACATAATTGCTACCGTCTGGGGCTACAGTCAAGGTGCCTGAAGTCTCCTTCAGTTGCCTTTCGTCTGGTGCAAGCTACGTCCCACCGTCCCCTGGCTCTCCGCCGCCCATGACGACCACAACTACATCATCATCATCTTCCCCCACTCCAAGTCCAACAAAGACGTCAATAAGCAGCAATTCTGCCTTCTACGGTGACTTTTCCGGCGGCTCCATGGCCCAGTGGACGACTTATGGAGGTTCTTTTGCCGCATCCTCCGGTGCGTTAGTTGGAAGCAATTCCATAGGAGGCAAGGCTCTTATAAATTCTAACTATGGGAACTTTCTCTACGAAGTCGATATGACGCTACCGCCGACTTCGGGTAATGCAGACTTGATTTTCCGTGTGACCAATCCAAGCGATGGCGCAGACGTCTACAATGTCTACTTTTGTAGGTATTTCTGCCTCCGGCGTTTTTGTCGGCCGCGCAAGCAACAGCTGGACGGAGCATGGTAGTGCGTCAGTCGACCTAGCGATCAATCAGGCGCACCATGTCAAAGCTGAAGTAGTTGATACAGTGCTCAGTGATTTTGTCGATGACATGAGCCACGCTCTGTTCAGTGTCACGGATGGCACGTATACCAGCGGCATGAATGGTGTGAGAGTCTTCTGTACCCCCACTACATTTGATACCTGCCCAGGATATCATAAGCAAAATATTTTCTGCGATTCAAATTCACGCAGCTGCCCGAGAAAGCGATCTGGCACAGTCAATCAACGCCGAATTTGTCAGGTTCCGGGAAGGCAAGGGATTCACGGCCGTATTGACAGATCCCATTGAAAAACCACCACTACCAACTCATCAAGAGTGGGATACCAATACAACTATCAGCAAAAACCAGGGCAAGGATGGTTTCAATGCAGAGTTTGAGCAGCAAGTGAGGAACTTCGTTCAAGTTACAACGAGCACTTCAGAGCTGTTATAGAAGCGCTAAAGGTCTACGAAAATTTGGCTATGCCCTGCAGTGCATTATGAGAAGATGCCGGTATATCACAAACGGCAAATAACACATTGGAAATATAGAAGAAGATTCTTTTCCTTAGAATGTCCAATAATCATTGAGGCCCTCACGAAGTCGACCCTCTGTAACACTCGTTAATACAGTAATGCACCATTATTCGGGCCCGGAGTAGGGCCATCGTCTTTTTTGCTTCCTTGACCCATGGATGGCTGTCATTGGGCATATACTCGGACATTCGGATGTATTCCTGCTCATGAAAGCGAGGTACTACGTAGGGGTAATAAGTAACGAGCAAGTCATCCAGTCCATTCTGAATAAAACTCGAGTGAAATTGCAAGAAACGTTGTTTCGGCCCGTTTTGAGATATCAACGTTACAGGATCAAATAATCTCCTTCAATTTTCCGGTTTGAACATCAAAAACAAACCCTTGAATGTTCTTTTTGAGTTCCTCGCGAAGGAGAGGTGACCCCTTCAGAAATCCCACATCATCCCTAACTGAGTGCTCAACACTATTTGAGGCCATATTAGATCAGCGATAACTAGATCTCCCAAACCTCTCAAACGAAGAACTTACTCGCCAAGAATCTTTCCAAATTGCATTCCCTCAATCTCGTCCTTATATTCAGGCGCCCTTTTCATGAGCCGCGCCCTTATCGCACCTTCGTTGAAATTGCGGGCTCCGCAATCGGTATGTCCGATGACAAGCACATTCTCAACACTGATCAAATCGTCCAAAGCTACCAGATTAGCCAGAGCAGGTCTTGCACGGGCGCCTGAGTTGCGAACAATGAGAACTTCTGAAGAACTTCATCAATGTCGATAACAACCTCAGTCTCGGGGTCTTAAAAATTACCCTCGGGAACCGTTATATTCAGAAACTTTTCTGGCATGATTCTTCCATCTGTGCAGCTGATGATCAAGGTTTTAAAGGCTGAGTGCCCAGATTCTTTGATTTCAGCAATGGTTGGAATCGCCGTATGAGACTGGGAGTAGATTCTAGTCAGATATGTTAGGTTTAGTATCGTGCGGTTAACAATCATTTGGAGATGATATTGCTGGATAACATACTGGTTACGCCCCAACAAGTTGGAAACAGTCGTAGTGGATGGCATGCCTTTGACTTGCTTCGAAAGTTGTATACCACGTCTTGTTGACAGACTCGGATGTTGATTACTTTTAATGCTGGATTTGGAGACCATTTTTACTGGCAGCCTTTGGCCACATTACCAAGCACCCATTTGTCCCATCCACGAGGATGTTACCAAGCCGGCAATTAATAATCACGCAAAATATGATGTGTCATTTACTGATATTATGCTCGGAATTGAGATTCATCATCTGTTCCCAATTGATGTCATTTTGTTCACGTTCTAGATTCGTATTGTTCCCAACTTCCCGTCCGGAACTGTTCTAATCCTCCTTGAGATCGCACTGCAATACATCAAACCTCAACCCGGTCTTATGGATTGAGATAGTTATCAAAGATGCCGCACTATCCGCACAATCGCTTAGGATGTCGGAGAATGAGGGCGCTTGAGGAGTCATGACGTATGTTGAGAAGTCTCGACATACAGCCATGGGGACTCCCCTTGCGCAGCATCGTCAACACTTTGAACTCGTTCACGGCTGACGAACTGAAAGACCTAACCAGAAACATGGAAGTGAGTTTAAGTATAAACGTCATTACTTCTACAGGCACTGCAATAATAATCATCCCTGGATGGTGGTATCCAGTAGGATGCTCACGCACCGCGCGAATTATTTGTGGCTTATTTCTGACTCGCGACACTCGCAACTAATAATTTTTTTCACAGTATGTTCCAGCTCCACGCATTTCTCAATGACAAATCTGAGAGAACTAACATAATTAACTATAACTAACGTAATCCACAAGCGAGCTGCCACCCCAAGCAATAGTGTGGCCAACTCGGTGGTGGATTACGTTATATTTTATATATAGCTTTGAAATTTGAGATTTGAAATCAATATCGTGTACCGTATAGGTTCAGGAAAAGGTGGCAGCTTGCTTGTGGATTACGTTGACTATGTCACGGTGTGTGTAAGCAAACATAAAAGTCGACCTGCCATTAGTTTGCCTTGACTTCTAGACATCTAAGAAATACTTAAAAAGGTGCTCTTTTTAGCACAAGATATTTCCATCACTTGCTTCACAACATCAATCTCCTCTTAATATACAATGACTCCAGCAATCCAGGGACGAAAGATCGCCTTCATTGGCGCTAGCGGCCAGGTGGGAAAGCCTACTGTCGAAACCCTTCTTAGGCTGGGCGTTCACACCATCACCGCCATTCAGCGACCCGAAGCTACCAGCACGTTTCCTACAGGTGTCGTCGTGAAGAAAGGAAACCTCGAGGATGAAGCATTCCTCAGTGAAGTTCTTAAAGGTCAAGACGCCCTCGTCCTCATGCCACCTCTAGCCCAGCTTGTCCAGCTCCAGGAACCTGCAATCCGTGCGGCCGCCAAGGTTGGCGTGCCCTATATATTCCCATCTGAATTTGGCCCCGACCCCTTCGCCGGAGAGCTTGTGAATGAGAATGGGCTACTTATCGCAAAGAAGAGCATCCGCGACTTAATTGAAAAGCTTGGTGTTAGCAGCTGGGTATCCATCGCCACTGGCCCGTGGCTTGATGGAGGCATGGCCCCTGGTCTATGGGGTATTGACGCGAAAGCTCGCAAGGCAACCATCTGGCGAGGCGCCAATGGCAAGACCAGCACAGCGTCTATCGCGCACGCTGGCCAAGCAACTGCCGCAACGCTAAGCCTGCCAGAGACTGATCTGGCCAAGTACAAGAACAAGGCTGTCTACACACCGTCGTTCCACCTAACGCAGCGCGAGATCCTAGACGCCGTTATGCACGCAACGGGCACGACGGAGGCGGATTGGGATATCCAGACGCGGGATGTGAATGAGGTGGCTAAGGAGTATGAGGAAAAGATTAGCCAGGGTGACGGCTTTGTGCCATTTGTTAAGTTCTTCGTCACACACTTCTTGCAGGGCCACGGCGGCGACTTCAGCCACAAGGTAGACGCAGCTGAGTTGGCGAAGCTAGAGCAACTGGGACTGCATAAGGAGGATCTCGACCAAGTCATCAAGGTGTCGCTGCAATAGCCTATATATACGGCTTTGTAAAGTGCAATTTTATTAAATTGAAAATTTTTTCTCCTCTGTACATTATTGACTCTCTCATCTCTTGTATGTTTGGGACTTCAAAAGTGAAGAGGATGAGTGGGTAATAGAGACACGCCGACAATACATGCATCTATCTATCTGTCCAGTACAAAAATCAGTAATAGGGATTTCACATAGTTTGCTCAGCCACCAACTAGATGTACTCTCAATCTCGGCCCAGCCTCGCCGCGCTTTCCTTGTTACAAGCTGGCTGGCAACTCCGAAACTATTAAGCTGTTATTTACCATTACTGATGTGGTATATTCGACATACTATAGAGGAATGGCCGATCAACAGCAGACAGCCGAAGCTCTGAATCATCATGCTGTGTAAGCACTCATTTGATAGGATTAGCCCAACAAGAGTGCCACTGGTTCCATGCTAACGTTTGCAAGTGTCACCGTACATGATGGGAAGACTTTGACCAGATTTCACCATTGTCACAGCGAAGATCGGGGTAGCTGACACTGATCTCTCTACCAGGCTTGATGAACATGTCGTCAGACAGAGCCTTGGCAACCGGCATAACGATTGCGGTGTTAGGGATCAGTATTTGCAATCATAGAGCTTGACAAAGGTCAGGTTGGGCTACGTTTTGACCAAACTGATATTTTAGAACAGGTATTCTTTGAAGAGTGATGGCTATTTAATTTCTGTACGCGAACCCCATGGCAACGGAAAGTATATCCTGGCAGCATACGAAAGGCATTCAAGTCCTTGCACCGTATGTATTGTTCTTCTGGCAATGTCAGGACGAGCCTCACTGTGTGCGTGTGGCTACGAGTATGCCCGAGATGTTGTCAATGATCTCTCTCCCCAGGAAGGGACATCAAGAACTTATCCGCTGTTTCCAAGATAACGGGGAAAGTCTGTACAGGTTAAGATCCCTCGCAGTGCTTTCGGGTCCACAACCTTGCTGGCGGCTATTGAAGTTGGCCTGCATCTGTACATCCGGAATGTTATTACATTCGATCGTTATCATACTCCACGACGCGGAACGAAGCATATTCAACCACAGAATTAGTCGCCAGAAGTGAGAAGATACAAGATGATCTAGAGAAACCATGAACATCCCAACATCCTCTCCTTCTGCATCACTCGCTACTCAGATATCTCTGACGTGTTCGCTATCTTTTCGAGGGTGCAGGCTAATTGGAACCATTGAGAACACCCTAGCGCCTATCTCCTATAATGTATGAATACGCATGAGCAATACTAACTTGCTACTTGCACTTAGATCGAGAAAGGTATGCGGATGGTATGAACTTCATGGTAATCCCAGATCTTATTCGTTATCTATATCCTATATCCTATCCGCGGCATGCAGCCCGTTTGATAGATTGCATTTTCACATGTTCATTGTTAGATTGTGTGAAATTGTTATCACTAGTCCAAGAGGACATTTAGCTATTAACTGGTATTCAAAGTCTATGTGCGTAATGGCCTTAGAGCCTTCGTTTCGATCAGGTTCAATCTTCTGCCTACAGCTTGATGACCGCAGGTCTTTTGGAGCCAAGTGATGGCTAAGCCATCTTGGTGCTGGACGTGTTTGGTAAGCAAACAACTATAACTAGCAGTTTGGCTGCATACAAATACGTTGATTTAAACTTGGTAGACTCGGAAGTTCCCAGCGGCGTGCAAGAGAATGGCTTCCCTAGGTGGACTTCTTGACTGTACGTTGTTGCGGTACGGTGAAGATAAAGAATATGGTATTCAAACATCTAAACAAATAGGTTTCTTTGATCTAATTGTGCCTGAGAGGTAGGTGGTGGATCGTCGATTTGTTCCCGAACAACAGGGTTAGTCGTATTAGGATAATGTAAAGCGGATTGGCGGGGACCAGAGACGGCCGTTTGAATCGTCCCTAATACCTCTTCAGCCTCAACCAACCTGTCATCTCTATACAGGTTTGCAGCTCGTTGGCACCTTCTCTGGATCACGTGGGGTGCTTCTCGAGCATAACGACGCAGAGCTGCAACGGCAGTTTTGTACCCTTGGTCATTGGGGCTTTGGAACTTGCACATTCTTTGATGATCCGCACCTATGCCGCATCGTTCTGTGTTGTCGAGAATAGGTGCCGCACTCGTTTCATCCACAATATAATCTCTCCTATACTTGAGATTGGTCTTTTCTTGCTCCCAAAAGAAAAAAATACGGAAATTTGGCATCAAAGGAGCGAACTGGTCGGTGATATTCTGCAGTATCTCAGATTCTTTCTCAAGTGCGTCGACTAGCCCCGATTCAAATTCCACTAGAGTCTTTGGAATAGTAAGCGACGCCATCTTCTGAAGGCTACCAAGTAGGTTGGCTTTGTTTGATCCATGATGTGGTGTGCCGAAGAAAAGAATAGCAAATGTACAGGTGTAAATTGAATGGATATGAGGGAGTCTAGGTCGGCTCTTCGCGTAAGCCAAGGCCTGTCTATAGTCAGCACATCGGTTGGTTACTTTTCTTGATTTGTTGTTCATGGTATTTCTGCCCATTTTGACCTTACTCTTTTGACAATTATGCCTCCGAGAGAATGGCATACAAAGATAATGGGTCTTTGCGCCGCCTCTTCAAGCTATTACCATCAGTAAAGTGTCAGTGAGCAGAAATAGAGGGAACCTACATCTCTATCAGCCTCCAGTTGAGAAACTAATGTTTGCGCGTGTTGTAGCACTCTATCGGCGCTAGGTGTCTTTCCGTTCCATGAGGCGATACTTGCATTATAACCCCAGGCAAGCACACGGGCATGCGGAATATATTTCGGCAAGTAGGCTGGGTTGTTCAACCAGCATGTACCTTGCTTAGATGTCCATGTCTCTGTCACATGGCCATTTAGTCCATGAACAGCGACGATGCTGCTTGGGGGTTAATAGAATATTAGGTTAAGGGAATTGGATGAAAACGCACTCAATTTCGACTTCCCCATTGTCCGGACAGTATAGCTCCCGTATTCCGTAGCTCTGTTGCGTAACATCCATTTTCCTACGATTCACAAAAGCTCTGTCGAGTGTGGAATTCTTGAGATGAGGGCTAGACATTATTGGGTACGCGGAAGACCTAAGTTTATATTCGTTGTTGTTTCTTTCTTTGGCAGGCCACCAATTTGGTTGGATGCGAGGCCATAGTCTGAGTACAGTTTTAGCACCCAGCAAGTGACGTACACTGCATTAGTGCGGGCGCTTGTGATGAAAGGGACATTTACTGCATCGAATGAAGCACTCCGGCGGTACATGATTCGCTGCAGTTATTCAGGCAGTACATGTTCTTGTTCCATCATGCGCCCTCCGGATCACTAGGCCACCCCCAATATTGCACATCACTCGGTTTAGACAACGCAGCAATATGTCCAAGTTGAAGCACCTGGAGAACTAGAGTGATGTGAAGCATGCGGGTACACATCAGCGGGCACATCTAGCCGTCCCTAGTTACGCGACGAATACATTGTACATAGAGCGGTAGCTTGAGCGCGTGAAGGGAGTGATACTTCTTGTTAGGCTGTTGCTATGACTTTATGTTTTTATAGCTACACACGAACTTCCACTTTGCACCCATCGGCGCTTAAAAGCACAAGTGTCAGCCGCTGTCTCTCGCTTCCTACCGGTTCATTCGGCTCTCCCACAGGTAACTTGATCAGCGAGAATGTCTGTAGTATCCTGACTATAGTGTAAGAGATCTCCATTTGAGCGAAATCCTCGCCCAGACATTGCCGGGGTCCACCACTGAAAGGAAAATAAGCCCAGCGGATATTCTCAAGTTCACCGCTTTCCCAGCGTTCAGGACGAAAGTCATAGGCATCAGAACCGAAGATGTTTCTTTTTCGTGAATTCACATACTGCGAAAACACGACGAGTTCACCTTTCCTTACTAACATTGGTTTGTCTCCTTCAGGACCCCCTCCTATTGGTAGAAGAGTAGTTCGTACCGCTTCCCGATTGTTCAGCGGAACAGGGGGATAGAGACGAAGACCTGTAGCGTATATAAGCGACTGCTCCGTAGGAATGTCCCAAACTTTTTCGACCCACTTTCTTTGACGACACAAGCAAGATATGGCATCTTCCTAATTTGGTCCCTTGTTGGTACCTGACCACCCTCCATGACTGAGGCTATTTCTTGCCGCAAGCGTTTCATGACATTCATATGACGAACAAGGAGTCGACTGATGACCAGAAAGGCGATGTCAGCGCTGGTTTGGAAGCGAGTTCTGAGCCCAATACGTACAACGTCCAAGACAAGCAGCATGCTGTTGTATCCCGGCCAGCAAGCAAAACGTTCAGAAGTTGATCACGGAGCTCCTTCACGCTTGCCGACTCTTCAGCTATCTGCTCTATGAAGCCGTTTTGTTTCATTTCATGTCGTTCAGTATTTTCTAAATCCAAGTCCTTGATGTATTTTTCCACAAATTGGTGGACATTAGCACACGCTTCGCGAAAAGCTGGGGGATTATAGAGAAAGTGCCAAGGCGCTATACGAAAGCGTTTAGCAAGACCCTCTTGGGCGATGTTAAAGCTTTCCGCAAAGAGTTTGTTTTCTTTGTCCTGATCGATACCTGCCCTCAGACTATAGACCGATCGACCAAAAAGTAGAGCTGTCGCAGTATCCAAGGTCAGGTCGAAAAATAGAGGTTGTAGATCGATAACTCCACTTGAAGGTAGGCGATTGACCAAGTTGTCAACATGCTCGCGGAAGTGGTCTAAGTTCTGATACTGAACACGAATGAATTGCTTTCGCAAGAGTTCTCGAGAATGTTTCCATGCTAGTCCCTCTTGAGTAAAAATACCATTTCCCAGTAAGGGTGCAAAAATCTGAGGCCTTGCGCCGAAACCGTAGTCTGCTCATTCTCTCGGAAAGTCGTAAGTATGGTTCTCGTGGCTAATTTGTCCAGAGAATGGCGGACGAGAGTCAAGTCACCTTTGAAATTTGTTGACAAAACAGTCTCGACATTCGATGGATGCAGTAAATGGAAAGCTCTGGGTCCAAATAGCAGATACTGGGTGAGATTATTCCCTGGTTCGTAATCTTCTGCAACCTTGCAAAGATATGCAAGAAGTCGACCTTCCGCGTTTGTCTTCCAAAGATCCCTGATGCGATCGATACCAAGAGGCCATTTCTTGGGCAGCTCAGGTGGTAACTGGCAACCGTGTTGCAATCCTAAAGCAGAATCGTTCTGCAGGTTGTGAGCGTGAGGCTGCGTTTACTGTAGATCGAATATTCACTTACGCGGTATGCTATGAATCTCAACAGAGAGAGGTAGCAGACACGGCTGACGCTGAGTATGAATAAGGTCCAGATTAGAAAAGTAGTGGCCATCGTGTTTGGAAAGGGACCTTGGCCTGGCTGTAATTATTCTTGTTTGAAGGTTAAATCGATGCGGAGGGAGGTGGCACTTATCTGTGCCATTTTCCCGCTGTCAACACGCGCCGGCCAAGACTTCGGAGAACAGCGCCATGGCTGGCACGCTAATGCATGAGAGTCACATACCACCCCTATACAGTAAAGTGGATCTAGGGGCAGTAGTTACATACGTAACTAGTAGTATCTTTCGAGTTTCGACCTTGACCATTCCAATCGCCGTAATCTTCCTGTGGAGTATATCTGACACGAACGCCATCCGTCAATTCCTTCTGTAGTCTGCTCACAGAGTTACGCTCGGCGCCTGAACTTTTCAGCGTATGTTGCAATTGTCACGATGCCTTCGGGCCTTCACGTATTGTATTCACCTAATCCTCCCCCCCACGAAAGTGGTCAGGATCAAAAGACTGCTGGCGTAGAGTGAGCAACCCCACCAAGAGCTTAAACAGTTCAATCTGACCAATTTGAGACAGTATTGTTGCAGTTCACGGCTTGTCCGAAGATTCAAAGAAAGCCTGGACGCACCGGGAACAAGGGGTCTTGTGGCTCAGAGATCTACTGCCACGCAGTATCCATAATGCAAGGGTTCTCACTTTTGATTATAACTCTGATCCGTTTCTATTCACTGGGTCAGGCTTCATGGACACAGTCCAAGGCCATGCAACTACTCTGGTGGCCGATTTGGAGGCTGAGCGGAGTTTGATAAATGCCTCTCAACGACCTCTCATTTTTGTCTGCCATGGGCTCGGAGGTATCATCGTCAAAAGTGCGCTTGTCCATTCAGCGAGTCGGACTTCTCATCAGACGTCTCATCTCAATTCTGTATTTGTTTCAACGTTCGCTATTTTACTCTTTGGAACACCACATGATCGCATCAATATTGGAAAATGGCTAGCTTTAAGTCATTCAGTATTCACAAGCTATGATCCTAGAGTAGACAGCAATATGCGAGACGACAATTCTAAACCACCTATCACTGTGCATGCTTTGGATGTCATCACAAACCAATTTGCTCCACTCATGAAGAAGATTCATTTGTATCTTTTCTGGGAGGGCCTAGCGACGCAGTTTGCAGACGGCGTTGAGTTCTTCGTTGAACCATCATCTGCTGCTCCCCACACGTACGACACTGAACGATGTGGAATTATGGACTCCAATCACTCAGACATGGTCAAGTTTCACGAGTACGATTCTTCCTATCGGACCGTCATATCCGCTCTGAAAAAATATTGCCATTCAGCACCGGAGATAATCGCATACCGATGGAAAGAAGCGATGGCATACCTGACACGCATGAGGAAGAGCGAAGCTTCAGAGTTGACTGGTTTATTCCTTGATATCCCAGACAAAACCCCGATTTTTGGGACAGAAAAGAAGAGCAGTGTCGAGTCTGTTTTGCAAAATGAGCATTTCTACCCCCCGTGCCCTGTCTCCCTTGACTTTATAGGGCAGGATGACATCATTGGAACGCTCCAAAAAGCTTTGGAGCCAGAACAAAATTCGTTATCCATGGTAAAACAAAAACGATTTGTTCTCCATGGAATTGGCGGCTCAGGAAAGACACAGATATCCGCGAAGTATGCCCAGGATAACCGGGAACTGTAAGACAGAGACCCCCAAGGCATTGACGTCTTCTAACCTGGGTAATAGCTATTGGGCCGTATTCACTATCGATGCGTCATCTCACCAAACTGCAAAAGAGTCATTCTGCAAGATTGGAAAAATCGGGGGGCTCGAAGCCACTGAAGACTCTGGCAAACACTTCCTCTCTCAAGCAACCAAGCCGTGGCTTCTCATCATCGACAACGCAGACAGTCCTGATTTGAGCTTCGAAAGGCTTATAGCACCTGGGGAAAGAGGCCATATCCTGGTCACCACGAGAAATCCCAGCCTCCGAAGGCAAGGCAATGTTGGAAATGTGGAACTTAAGGGGCTCAAAGAACAAGAAGCTTTCCAGTTACTTATGAGAGTTGCGGATATCACTCCCCCATGGGATCCGCCTACGGAAACGGCAGGTAATGAGATTACGAAAACCTTGGGCTATCTAGCTCTCGCGGTCATTCAAGCCGGAAACACCATTTACAACAAATTGTGCCATTTAACGGAGTATCTCAATTTTTTCCAACGCCTCCTGGAGAATCGCCGCGGAAAGAAAGACCGAAGTTCCACAGAGGATACTAATACGCGTCATGCCGAATTCGATGACATATTCACAGCTTTTGACTTTTCTTTTCAAAGGATCGCAATTCAAAAGACAGTTCCAAGCTATGATGCGATTGAAATTCTCAACGTCGTTGGCTTTTATCACTTCGATTCAATTCCAGTCGACATCTTCGAAAGGGGTATGAATCTAGAGCGAGAGCAATTACGCCAATTGTCAGTCGTATCGCTCCGAGCACAATTCGCCAATGCTTTCGTCGGTCGCTTGCGACAACCCCGCCTCCTTCCTAGGCTCCTGAAGCAAAGCATCGATGGCATGCATCCGTTGTGCATCAGGGAAGCTCTCCGAGAGCTATATGCATCTTCCTTGATAACGTACGGAAAGGATGAAAAAAGCTTCTCTTTGCATCCTCTAGTTCATGCTTGGGCAAAAGATCGTATCCCCTCCAAAGAGAGGAGTCTGTGGGCAGTGATAGCTTTTAACACCCTTATGGCATCTATTGAGATCTCGTCACAAGGCACCGGAGAGGCTGACTCTATCTTCCGAAGGAATTTGATTCCTCATCTCAATTTGTGCCTGGAAGCCTGTCCGACCGAGTTTAGAGAGTTTCGCAGTCTCCAGATTGGGGCAGGCAAATTTCGCCGTTTTATGTTATTTCTACAGCCGACTCTGGTGTTTACCCTTCGAGACATGATTCAAAATGCCGCGAAGTGTGGGATTCTCTACGCCCAGACAGGAGACTTCTCAAAATCTGCCTACTATCTCTCTCTCGCAAAGGAATCGCTAGTCAAACTTGTTGGACTTGAGGACGCTAAAACAATGGCCGCTAGCCTCGGCCTAGCGGGTGTTCTCTGGGGGCTCGGACGCTTGAGGGAAGCCATTGACTTACAGCAGCAAGTTGTTCAAGCGCGACAAAAGGTTCTGGGATTGGACCACCGCGAAACTTTGCAAGCTATGGATTCTCTCGGCAAATCCTTCTGGCTCAATGGACAATACTGTGAGGCTCTTGAACTTCAGCAACAGACTGCAGACAAAATGCGCGTGCATCTTGGTGAAGAAGACAATGACACATTGGATGCACTAGATCACTTGGGTGTCACGCTGGGGTCTTGGCGTAGGTTCACAGAGAGCGCAGATATCCACAAGAACGTTTTGACGCTTCGGATGAGAGTTCTGCAATCGAACGACTTGAGGATCCTAGAAACGAAAAGCAACCTGGCAATGGCTCTCCTCGATCTCAAACAGCTTCGTGAAGCAAGACAGTTGATGGAGGATGTTTATGATAATCGCAAGCTGCAGATGGGCAAGGAACACCCTTACACACTTTTGGCTCTATGTTATCTTTCGAAGATATATATTGAACAAGGTGAATTGCAAATGGCTGAGGAAACTTTGGTTGAGGGAATTGCCGCAGGAAGACGAAGCCTCGGTGAGGATCATCTTGGTGTGTTGGTGGGTTGTGGGGAACTCGCTCGGGCTTATGCTCGTCAAGGCCGTCTAGATGAAGCAGAGAGACTGAGCCTTGAGACAGTCAACAAGGTCAAGATTTTTCGAGGCGATGAGCACCCCGACTTTGCTTATGGAATGTGGAAATTAGGAGAGCTGTGGGAGAAGAAAGAAGAGCAAGCGAAGGCAATCAATGCCTATCGAACTGCGACAACGGCTATTGAGAGGAGGTTAACAGCAAAGCATCCACTCTATAAGATTATCTCTGATCGCATTATATGCCTGACAGAAAATTCAGACAGCAATGAGCCCGAAGATGACCCTGTCGCAAAAAGCTCTGCAGAAGTTGGCAGTAACGGGCAGGAGATCAACCGTTTGCAACATACGCAAACATGGTAAACTTACCAAGCCCAACTCGTATCTTGATGCAAAAAGTCAGGTTACTTCTCTGCAGCCAGAGCCCTGGATCTTAAGGTGACATCATCTGCATCTCCAAAACACGACCGTCCCTTCGCAAACTTGTGCTCCTGAAAGCAGAAAGCTTACATCGTGGTACATGTAAATGGCAACGACTTTTGTTTCTTTTTATCTTTAAGCGTAGATCACCGAGGTCTCGAATCAGTCGGAATAGAAAGACGATATCGATTACCAGAAACTCCCTTGGTTACAATACACTGAGGAACATGAGCAAACAGTAAATGATTTCTCGGCCTCTCAGACTAGGAAATTGAACTAATATGTGTCTTAGTTCCCCTGTTCTCGAAAGAGTCTATAAGAATGGCGCTTTTGTTCGACCTGATACAGAGTTTCGCCACTTCATATCCTTAGAACTGGGAATCCTGTTTCCTCCAGAGCCAGGGAGATACCATCTATATGTATCCTATGCATGCCCCTGGGGTATGTTACAATGTTTGACTTTGTTTTCAGTATAGCCGAAAATATTCTGATATTTGCCATGGTAATAGCCCATCGAACGTTGATTGTCCGAAAACTCAAAGCCTTGGGGATATTATCGGTGTCACCAGTGTCCATCCCCATCTCGATCTAAGCACAGGTACTAATGCTATAATTGTATGAAAGTGAAGACAAAGAAGGGAACTGCTGACTCTATTAGGCTGGCGTTTCCTGTCTGCTAACGAGCACGAGCACCGAGAATCATGTGGCCCTGACCCCCTACACGATGATGTCGCCGAAATTCGTGACCTATATTTCAAAGCTAATCCAGATTACACTGGACGTTACTCAGTGCCTATTTTATGGGATAAAAAGACCGAGACAATCGTTAATAACGAAAGCGCAGAAATTGTTCAGATGTTAAATTCAGCGTTCAATTCATGGGTGGATGACAAATATATGACTGTCGACTTATATCCGTCACAATCTAAGGAAGATATCGATGAATTCAACACTTGGATTTACAACGATATCAGCAACGGAGTTTAGTGAGTTCCATGGAAAAAAAAAGATACCTGACAAATTCGAGTCTACTACTTTTCCTAACTTGCATTACCAAACAGTAAAGCCGGAATTGCGAGGTACGTTCAATAACCTTTTCTAAGTTGTGGAGTTGTGCTTGACTGAATCTCCCATAGGACTCAAGATGCATATGATGCTGCGGTGACTTCGCTTTTCAAATCTCTCGATCGTGTCGAGCAACACCTGGCTACCACGTCAAAAGGTCCATACTTCCTTGATGATCGACTTACTTCAATCGATGTCTTCCTCTACACAACAATCATCCGCGTCGATGTTGTGTATGTAGGGCTCTTCAAGTGCAACATTCGGGATATACGGAGTGGTTATCCAGCTATCCACAAGTGGGTTCGGTCATTATATTGGGACGTTCCAGCATTCAAAGACACAACTGTCTTCGAACAGATTAAAGAACATTACATGAAGCTAACATTGCTCATGCCAGGTGTAAGTATCCCAGAGCTACCGTAATATAAAGTCGTGAAGTGCTGAAAGGAGACAGGGTATTGTTTCTCGTGGTCCTGTCCCACATATCTTGCAGAAACACGAGGAAGTAGCTGCATGTTCTTCGCAGATATGATGGATTGAGATGCCATTCTTATTGAATGATGCACAAAGTCAATATTGATTGTCGTGTTAGAGGGGATTATACGACTGATTCAGCTGATAGAATTTTGCTCCTTGCTCCCAGCATTGTACATCCACTGACTCGTTGTAGTCGAGTCGTTGTTGCACAATTACATCTTTGACTGGTAATCAATTAATTTTGTACACTTGAATTATCTACAATTATATACTTGGTGGGTACAAAAACCATACCCCGATGTACAAAAATACCAGTTTTTACCCTGACAAAGATACCAACTAGCCCGAACGCCAAACCCATAACCCTCCCTATGTATATATACCCAAACCCCAGACCCCATATCCCTCCCAGCAAGTCAACGCCCAGAACAATCACATCTCTCCTGCCTTGTCGTGATTATAGAACCCAGGTTTCATCCTCACCTCCTTCCCCAAACACAAACCATACAACTCATCAACATAAGTCGTGCCAAACCTGACCAGACCACCTTCAATAACCGTCCTTCGCTCGGCACCTGCCAACGACGCTGTCGAGTAACTAACATGTCCGTCAACCTGATACTCGCTAATCGCGTCGTTGTCCTGCGAAGCTGACGAGGTATTTGGTTGTATAGATGATTTCCGCTTTGTAGGTATATCCGTCATTTCGACATCGTCTAATCGGGCAACGTCCACGGTGACTTCTTTGCTGACGAGGATCTCGTTGATGAATGGGTTGAGGGCATTTCTCGACGGACTATTGCTTGTTAGTGGTGATGTAGGAGCTGACAGGAAAGCTGATTTGGTGTGTATTTCTGATTGTTGCCGAACCAGGGATTCTTGTGATGTAGCACGTGTAAGCCGACCCGGTAATTGGATTTTCTTGCTGCTTATGCCTGAGCCAATACGGTTCCAGATCTTGCTTGGAAACACTATGATCTTCTCTGAGGGCTTTGATAGAGTCGTTTCGTCCTTGTGGTTTGCTGTGGATTGTGCCGAGTAAGATGCGAATTCGGCATTTAGTTCGCGAATGAAACGTTCACGCTCGCTGATTTTGTCGTTTACTTGCTCTTGCACCCTGAAGAGTCTGAGGGGGGTGAATGTGAGATTGCTGTCTGATATCCGTGTATCTAGGGCAGATACTACTCGGAAACAAATCAGTACGCATTGCTCTGGGTCAGATGGCGATTGCCGGTGACATGGTGCGAGCAGCGGCTTTGCGGAAAACCGGGCTGCTGACGCAATATTCTCAGGCAGGATGGTCATCAATTCAAGCATGGCTCGATACAGATGTGTAGGAAACGACTCTTCTGACGCTGATGACGAAAGGGTATCGACACTGCTAAGACTGCTGTTGATAACCCCTATAGTGCTTCTTAGGGCTAGTAGTTGTTTCAAACATGCCGTAAATCCGCATTCATCCATCGAATTAAGCAGCTCCAAATCACTCTTTGTTAGCGAAGAGATAGGGAGTGTAGAACTAGGCAATGTCATTCCACCCCCGGCGCGGGTAAGTATTTCGAAATGTTCTTGGAGTGTGGGACGTAAACCGAAAGCGACGAGGTGGACTCCTGGTGCATAACCTCTCTCGCTGCTGGCATAGCCCCGCATATCGTGTAGATGAATAGCAAGATCCGTTGGTGACAGATGTACACGACGAGATAGGATATCTGTAACTCGCTCAATAGGGGCGAAGCGATATCCATTCGCCATAAATTTTGCTGCTTCGTGCTCATCCAACTGGCGAACAGTGAACATGAGCTGGCCCTTGCCTATCCTAGGTAACGCCTTTGACCCCATCTCAAACCTTGACACTTGCGTCACCGTCGACAAGACATGATGATAAAGTTCTCCGAGACCCGAAAGGGGTAAACGCAATTCATCCGCGAGATTCTGCGCGGTTATACAAAAGAAATGTTTAAAGATCGTATCAAAGCTAAACTCCGTATCCTGGTCGTTTTCAGTCACTATGCCGCGCTGATTTATAAGTCGTTTGATTTCGAGTTCGTTGCTTTGCAGGGTGTTTTTCATCGATGGGATGATGCCTTTTACCAGAGCCCAGTTGCGGGATGCGCGGAATGCCCATAGGAAGGCGGGATGGGTACGGCTGAAGTCGTCGTCTTTCATGGACTATTTCAATCAGCCACCTGACGAGTTATGCGAGATAAAACAAACACACCTTGTTAATGTATCGATCCACAACTTTGCGTGTCGGGAGAAGAGCTTGTGGTGACACCATGATACGGCCGGCAGGATCGAAGAATGCGCATGATAAGACTAACTGGCGGGCTCGAGTAGTCGATTGATGTCGTTGACCTCCGGCAATGATTGCACAAATCGTGAGAGTGATACAGGCCGAAAAGGACTGTATGGCAGTTAGCAGCAAACACCAGGCACGCAACTTAAGGGGGAAACAGCGTACCAACGCCGCACAGATAATAACCGTCTGACTTCGGGACAACTGTCCAACCCCCAAAAACCCAGGAATTCGATGATATTGAGTACCCACAGCAGCTGTCCAATGCATGCCCGAGACCGCACCAGCCAACAACGCCGCACAAACCAGTCGTCGCCACCAACTATTCGTCCAAGCTGCTTTCCATCTAAAGAAAACGCTCAGGGCAATGGTAGCGGATACGGTTGCAATCAAAGCAGCGCCGACGATGTAAGCTGGTCCATATGAGCAGTGATAATTCGAGATTCCGAGCTGGCCCAGGTAGTGCATAGCGCAGATTGCGGCGCCAGTTCCGATTCCGCCAGCCAGCAGACGTATAACAGAGGGTCTTTCTTCGAAGGAGATGGCGTAGAAGGCGGTTGATAGCACTAATATCGGTAGAAAAAGGGAGATGATGGTGAATTGGATGTTGTATGATATCTGTTGGGCGTTGCTGCCGTCTCCAAGTACA
Organism: Talaromyces verruculosus; assembly: GCA_001305275.1. NCBI lineage: Eukaryota > Fungi > Ascomycota > Eurotiomycetes > Eurotiales > Trichocomaceae > Talaromyces > Talaromyces verruculosus. The sequence goes on from LHCL01000126.1 coordinate 51,310, forward strand.
ATTGCTCTGTTTGCGATCTTGCAGGTATTAGCCATACAATTGGGAAGTAAATCTTGAAAAGGGGATACTCACGAAGTGCATACTATAGATACCAATACCTCCCATGGAAAGCGATGAAGCCAGTAGCAGATACCTGAAAAAGTTCATTAGATACAGACGGACGAAGAGGCTGACCCCGTACGAACCAATTCAACAATCCAGATCGCGAAGATCGACGATGCAGCAATTCGAGACAAGTAGTCGAGCCCATAACACTGACAATATACGACAGAGCAATGTAACCGCCATCGTAGTTTATTGGCATCGGCACCAGGCCGTTGAGCATTTGCTGTGTTGGCACAGTCATTGTGTACCTGCTTACCTACATGTACTTAACTTACCAACTAGGTAGGTAGGTAGGCGGCGAGACCCTTAGCAATCGAATGATCGACAAGATCTTCCGGAATATAAGAAGGGAGCTATATCCGAGAGGTAGGCATAGTCGATATAAAGCAGATCAAATGCCATGCAACAGAAAGAACGGGGCGGTCCGAGGTCAAACGGAGGAAAAAATCAGACACGCTATCTATCCTAAATCTAAAAACGCCATGTGGCTATCGTGTAAAAACCAAGCAATTCCCTTTCATGTGGACTACGAAAAGTGGGATTGGATCTATCCATAGGGTCGAATTTCAGATCTATCAGGGATGTGGGACTTGCACTGACCCGACAGGAGGCAGAGAGGCAGGTCGGAAATTTGTGGGCCAGCTTTCATGCACATGCATAACATGAAGCTTCGTCACCTTCGTGAAGGTGAAAAAGCAAGCTGAGCCAATTTGAAGTTAATATCACGCCGAAAACTTACGGGGCCTCTAGGCCCTAGGGCTGGTCACCAACAGTGGCCGCTGCGAGAATCCCAGTCCAACTCGATGATTTAGTGCTTACCAAGGTACAGATCTCGATGGCTTACGGCATCTTTTCCCAAGAGTAGAATCATAGAACTAGGCTCCAAGCCTCCAAAGCACACATCCTTGGAAATTTGAGATGACCCAAGCTCGCATCAACCTATGAGTTGGCAGGGTTTATTGAAAGGGGGGTCCTGTTCAGTCAGCCACATGGGACCTGGATCAGACTCTGCTCTAAATCTAAACAACATCTAAACAAGTGAGGCTAGCGTCATCCGGAAATACGAAGAGAATCTCGATTCTCAGGGTTTGGAGGAGTTAATCTATTTGCTTGTATCTGATTTGATCCGCAGGTAGAGGGGTAAACATTTGTTATGGAGTCTAGATTGCTTTACGTGATATGTAGCAGCTAGCTTCGACTACGGAGCGCATTGATGCTTCGTACATGAGCAGGAAATTCAACTTCACGCTATCTACGTGCGTACCTAAATATCATCCCTGCACTTTCTGCGCAGCGCCACATTTAGGGATTGAGACGAAAAAAGGGCGGAGTCTAGGCCAATATCTACAGAAGTGATGCATAATGCTTTGGTCCGGAACCCAGCGATGCAGTATACTACTACGTAAGGTTTTGTTTTCAATCACCGTCTCACACCCAAGAATCCACTCCTTGATTGATCAAACTTTTTCTTTTCGGTTGAGATTGCCCTAACAGCCCTACATTCGGGATTTCTGTTCGCTTTTTTACTGGGTTCCAAGATCTCCGGTGGAGAGAGAGCCTCGATTTGACAAATTGACGCTAAGTAATATCCACTTGAATCACGCTAACAATACGACATGCATACGGAGTACACCTAATGTGGTATCTTGTAGATACTGCCTACGTAGTTTGTGGTTAGTCTGCGTGTTTACTGGGCAAAAAAATTACAATGTCACCCATGGATCTGCTGTGTGGGATTGCATTTCCGTGAGGCTTGCACCTGGCAGTCGCGGTCCTAACTCGGACATCCGGCACACCAACACCAAGAGTAGAAAAAAGAAACGACAAAGATAGATAACCAGGGACACACAACTACTCCGTACTAGGCTGATAATGTCATTGAGCCCCAGTTTGCAACAAAAGGTAACGGTTTTCTCACCATCAAGAAGTTTTTCGAGCAAGAATTCCATTTCGAAGCTGGAAGATCAATCACTCGCTCGCCGGATGAGCTTTGTTCTGTATACATGAAAAAGTAGTTCAACTCAATCGTGCTTATTTCCAAGACTGGTCCCCACTAAATCGAATCAGTGTCCACTATTTTTACTGCCTTTCGGGCATCTACGATCGCGATTCGCAGCGACACTCTAGCCAAAAGCTAGCATTTGCATGCAAATCTTCCTAAAAATCGAGAGTATTTAGCCGTTCACTCTGAGTCCAATGCAAGCCGAGAACATGTTTTCCCACACGTCAATATCTGAGATTGTACAGGAGACAGATCAATCAAGGGATACTCCGTACAGCAGAAACAAAAAAAGAAGCAGAATCGAAGGGTTGAGAAGAGAAAGTTTGACATTTGCGCTCCTTCGAAAGTTTCGAATGGGGACAACCCTATCGGAAATCGAGCGCATTGATGCTCCTGTGTATTGACAAGGCTGTCTGAGAACCATAATAGATTAATAATATAGCTGATATAACTAACTAAGTTAGTTAGCTTTGGAGTACAGCGTACATGAGTCAGATTAACCAACATCATTTAACTTCTAACGTATTTCACTACCGAGCCGGCCACACTACCGAACCGGCCACCTCTCCGGAAAATAACTCTCTATATTGATTTACCATATTACAACGCGTCAAAATGCC
>LHCL01000127.1:0-43253 GCA_001305275.1 Talaromyces verruculosus
TTCTTATAAAGCCTTTGCCTCTTTATTCTTCTTTATTCTGTTATAAAACTGCACCTTTTATTCCTTTTTACTTCACTGATCTAATAACCTGCTAAAAGATATTCTCATTACAGTATTCACAGTTTTCCCACTTAGAGTGCACACTCTTATATTGACCACACACACATAGCTGTTCTTAATAAGTAGGCTTATCCTTATTTAGCATATTAGAGTCAGTTTTATTGTCTCCAAAAGTGGTATATATACTTCCACCACTTTCAGACTTTATAAAGTCTTCAAATTTAGTAATAAGCTTAATGAATGACATCTTATAATTATTATAAACAGCTTCATACTATATGTTGTAGAAGCTATTATATAATTACTTAATTACATATATAAACTCTAATATAGTATATTTTTCACTTGTTCCAATCCTAGGAATCTTATATTGATGTGTATAATTATATATCTCTATCTAATCCTTGATCCATGCACTGAATTGCCTCTTTCTAGCCAGTCTACTTCTTAATAATGTCTATTTATTAAGGATATCAAATTGTTCTAGTTCAGTGTTAGGTTTATAGTATTTTTAAAGCTCAGAAAGGATCTCTTATACGCTCAGTTTATCTTCAATAAGGAGGTTCGCGGATTGATCAATCGTTTTAAAAATATACTCTTGAATAGCTACAATATTTGCTCAATTAGTTTTATAATCATCTTAAGCCTGTTTGTATACCTCATGCCTAAGGGATAAAGCTATATTAGATTCACCCTCATGTTGTGTTGGCACCTCTAGCTTAATAAGTCTTTTTCCATATTTTTTAGTGGTGTCCGCTAGTTCTTCTTTTAATGAAGAAGCTATACCATTTGCTGGCAAGGTTAGGTCTGGGTTAATATATTCCTAGACTTCCATTCCAAGAGCCTTGCTCTTTATTAGTTGTAGCCATCTCTCCTAGTCTCACTTGCTGGAGAGGATGGTTTGATTCTTATCCTTAGAAGGTATTCTATATAGCTTCAAGAGGGACACAATAAGGATCAGAATTAGGGAAACGTCCACTCTCTGGAGTCCATGAATCAGCCGCCTGAGTGTATAGTTATGGATGGCTTCTCACAGTAACAAGAACCTGTGCCAACTAGCTGTTCTCCTGCTTTCTTACTTTGTCCATATAACCTTAATATTACTCTTTTTGCAACTGCCTAAGGGACATGCTACCATGAGAAATTGAGTGGGAACGCGTATTATATTGTATTCAAGTGTGTCTAATAGAATGAAAGTAACTGGCATAGGTGTGCCATACATAATGCAGCGCAGACCTATGCGCGCTAGTTTAGTAAAGGGGAATCTTGGCAAATCCTTGTAGCGAGGAAAGCCAGCTATCCAATGAGGGCATACGAGTGGATATATGCGCTGCGCTCACCATACATAGCGGTAAAGTAATCTTGTCAAGTTAACTTGGGCTCGGATAGTTACCTCAAACTATCGTTATTAGTCAGTGAGGCGACCAGAGAGCTGCCGTACAGTGCGTATGTATTGGACTAGTGGGCAAAAAGCATAAATAAGTAATTAATTATGTCAAGTGACAGACGGAAGGCTATGGGAAAGTACTCCCATGTAAACCTCGGGGAATCATCTGTGAGCGACATGTACCCGAGCCTTCTTAGAATGAGGCAAAACCCTGAAGAGGTAGTACATCACAATAGTTGCAAGAATGTTGAAGACAATATAGACCCAGAAAATTCCAAAGTTTCTCCAGCGCTCATCCCAGGCAATGTCTCGAGTGGCCAGATACTGGTCGGCTGATTTGTAAGGACAGTACTGGCACTGCCGGGAGGATTCCGGATTGTAGAGGTTACCCTCAGCTTCCACCAGGAATTCGTGCAGATACTGACCGCAGGTTTGCCCTACTTGTGGATCAAACAGGCTGAGTTCGCGATCTGAACAGTGAATGGGCCGGCCGTGCAACGCGGTCGCACTGATCCCACTCACATAGTACGTCAATGGAGAAACGCGGTTCATGAACCTCCAGAAGTGGGGGAGAGCATTCCGCGGCTGCATGATGCCATTGAAAAGCAGAGACAGCAAAAACATGAACACAGCTAGCATGCTTCCCAGAGCGGGATTGGGCAACGACGCAACGACGAACTGCGCGAAGGTTGAGGTAAATATGAAAAACTGCACAACGAATAGAAGAACAAGTCCCTGGCGCTGTGGCGACTGGTTGCCGCCGTAAACAGAAAAGTAGAACGAAGCCCATGTGCATACTCCAAGCAAGATTTGCCAGGGTAACTCGACCAAGAATTGAGAGAGAAGAAAGACTTTCCAAGAGTATGTCTTTGCTGGCTGCTCGCGTAACTCGTATAGTGACCTCTGAGTAACAAACTTTGGCATTACCCTATTGCAGGCATTAGAGCGTATAAACTTATCGTAACCGCACTGCGGTAATACTCACTGGTTAACCATCGTAGAAAAAATAGTGCAGAGGAGAAACAGACTGAACAAGGTGTTCTGAAACCCTTGGCGAGAATTATCGGATTTCCAGAAAGAAACGCCGATGAAAAGGCCACAAACAATGCCCAAGGCGAATTTGGCCATAATATAGTCAGGTTGGCGGTAATATTGCTGGAAGTCACGCTTGATAACATGATGGCACTGAGCCCAGATGGGCATTGCAAATTCATGACTGTCACTGTTATGGTTGATGGGGGAGGACTCAGCCTCTGAGGCGCGTGAAATCAAGTAGTCTAAATCATCGAGAACTTGCTGGCGTTCTGGGCTATGGTTCCATACTTCCGCCCAGTCGATGGTGGTTCCTTCGCCTCCAACAACGTCGAGCAAGTACTCAGCGGCCTTGGAAACAACAACACTCAGTACCTCTTAGGAGAACGTCAGGGCTTGGATTTACTCACATTTTCAGCTTCCCCGCAGCGACGTCCTCCATTGACTTCCACATAGTCGAGCAAGGTTCGGGCTTGGTGCCCCACATCACCAAAATACAGCGTTCTGCCACCCTTCCCAAGAAGCAGTAAACGATCAAACTGCTCAAACAAGTTCGCGCTGGGCTGATGGATCGTGGCAAGAACGGCTTGGCCGTGGTCCGCCAGCTTCCTCATAAAGGCACAGATTGCCCATGAGCTGTGAGCGTCCAAGCCACTGGTTGGCTCATCAAGGAAGATAAGTAATTGGGGTTTTGCAGCAAGTTCCACACCGATGCTCAAAAGCTTCCTCTGCTCTCCACTCAAACCGGCACCTGGGTGTCCGATCACGGCTTCGGCGAATTCTTCCATGCCCAACATCAGGATGACATCCTCAACAAAAGAGTTTTTCTCGTCGATTGACACAGAGCGGGGTCGTCTTAGCGCTGCACTAAACTGAAGAGCCTCGCGAACTGTTGCGGTATCCAGGTGAAGATCTTGCTGGGGAACATAGGCAGTCTTCCGGCAAAAACTCGGATCGAGCCCATGGCCGTTAACTAGCACATCTCCAGTGACAATTCCTACAGACACACGCTGAGCCAGCACGTCCAGAAGTGTCGTTTTGCCTGCGCCAGAAAGACCCTGTATTTACGACGTTAGTAAAGAGATCAACTCCCGGAAGTTAGGGGCGGGATTAATCACGTACCATGAGAGCTGTGAGTGTGCCTGGTTTTACCCAGCCATTGACATCTTCAAGTAGCCTCTTGTAGCCACCGTTGACAGGAATGTCATACGTTAGTCCCTTCCAGCTAAGAACATCCTTCTGTCGTAGAAAGGAGTCTATCTTCGAGTCTAGATTCCTGGCTTTTTCTCCAGCGAACGGTTGTTGACCAAACTCCAGATCTCGTTTGTGCGGGACTTTTGGCACGCCTCCCGCACGAAAGATCAAAACATCCGCAGCTGGCTGGCCTTTTGGGACATATTCTGTGAGCACAAGATGAACAATGTGGAAGAAGACGGCAAAGGCCACCATAATCACAAAGTTTCGCCAGATATGTTGGTATGAATACTCGTAGCCAGCCCAAATGTAGCTATCTCCGGATACAAGAAGGTCTCCCGCAGTTGCACCAGGAGAAGCGCACGTAAACGATTTACCTCGCACGGATGGTAGGTAGTTCGGGACAAAATCGGTGCATTGCACTAAGCGACCGTGAAACTCGTTGGCGACGATACCCTCGTAAGCATAAAAGATTGGATTGAGCCATCGGATCCAGGCAAACCAGGGGTGCATGTCAAACTGGGGCAGCGTGAAACCGGTATAAACAGCAATGCACATGATCATGATACCGGCCAGGGCCATGGCTTCACCGATGGCGCGGGTGATGCTAGCCAAGGTGCGAAATATGCCTGACATTGTCGTCACCGCGGTGAGCTGAAAAAGGATGTAAATAAAGAAATTTGAGGCCTCTCGTTGAAGACCTGCCATGAAGTACAGTATCGCGCCAGCCAACAGACAGCGAAATAACTTTATTGGAAGGTCCAGGATGATTCCGGCGAGGGCTTCGGTGAAGGGATGGACAAATGCGAAGGCCGTTTGCTTCTCGACTATGGGTCTCTGGCTGAACAACATGTTGATCTCGAGCATCGCAATCAGTGCATTAGTAAGGACAGCCAAGAATAGAACAGTGGCTCTTTGGCTGAGGCCTGCAGAGTTGTCCGGGATGGCGTAGAAGAGTGACCCGATAATGACGGCTACGACGATTTGTACGATAGCTGTCACAATTATAGATGGAAGGTCGTTACGTGTGCGTTGGAAAGCTCTGGTCAAGCATAAACGTATCTGCAAGGACAGCGAAAGAAGGTAGGGCGACGAAGGTCGGGCACGGTAGGCTTGCTCGCCATGTTTAAGGCAAGCAAATTTGACTTCCTCTAGGCTGTCAAGAGGATGTTCCCGGGCGTATCGTCGCAATGATGTCTGCAGGGCAGCGTGATCGGCACTTTGCTTCCAATATTCCTCAAATCCCGTAGCATCTCGGGGAACTCTGCCTTCCATTCCAACCTGAGGCTGCCGCTCTCCAGGGTTGGTCACGGCGGCAAGGAAGTCAGCACTTGTCTGTCGAGGAGGTCGTTCCCAACCCATCTCTTCAAAGTATGCCACAGCGCGCTTGGATGGGCCAAAGAAGACTTGATGGCCTTCGTAAAGAATGATGACATAGTCAAAAGTATTGTAGATGGGATCGGAGGCTTGGTATGCGGCGACTACATGACAGGAGCCTGCGAGGTCGGCGGACAGGCGAAGCGCGCGGATAAAGTCGAGTGCCGTGAGAGCATCCAGGCCTCTTGTACTGTTATCCCATGCACCAAGGGAGGCCCGAGAGAGAAACATTTCTCCGATACTATTCATAGGAAGGGTTAGCATGACGCGTTGTCCGAGTGTTGCACTTTGCCCATTGCAGTCACCTCACTCGTTTCCTCTCACCTCCGCTGACACCCCGGACATAGTCATCTCCCACTTTGGAGTCATATAGATGTGACAGACCGAGAAGTTTCATGACAGACTTGACCGCCGACTGGGAATATTCGCTTCGGCTGACCGTACCCAATTGATTCTGGGGAGCGCGCGCATGGGCTGCAAAGGAAAGTGTCTCACCAACGGTCAGGTGTGGGAAGTGATGGTCCGCCTCGGAGTTGTAGACCACCTCCCCACGAAACTCAGTCACAATTTTCTCATGCGAGATACCCTTGTACTGGATCTTGCTGATGGGATCCAACTCTAAGCCGTCAAAACGTCCGCAGAGCGCTTTCAAGAACGTCGAACACCCGCTCCCAGGGCGGCCGAGTACCAAAAGCATTTCACCTGGGCGAAGAACCCCATCCAGTCTATGTAAGATGGTTTGTCGCACTCGACCGTCACTTCTACCCCTAAGCAGGGCACTGATCTGTGTGACTGGATTGCAAAGAGTGGACAGAACTGTTGGTTGAACCCTGGCCGTGGAGCCTGACCCGTGCACACACAAGTTCTCAAACAACACCCCACGCTGGCGAGCCTCTAGGGTCTCGGAATTGGGAGTGCAAATCAAATTGCTCGCCCATCCTGGGAGGTCGAGCTCCTCGGTCGCTATGCGTTGGTCTTCCTTGGAGCTGCCCAGAACTGGTCGCGGCTCCGCTTGGCCTGAGGTGGAAACCAGTCCATCTGATGGAAGTTTCTCATGTGGATCAAGTTTCTCCATGTTCTGCACCGAAATGTCTGACATGGACCCGATGGCCTGGTTGTCTTCAGGGGGACTCGTGGTGTCCTGGATTGAGCTTGATGGAGTAACTCGCACTTTTCTATGTGTGCAGGACTTAGAATTGGCTCACTAGGACGAGTGAATCGCGAGTGAATTAAGGAAAAGGAAAGGATGTCCAGGCCCATCAAGATGTCTGTGGAAACAGGCCTCGACTCCATAAACAACATGGCCGATGAAGCGCAACGCAGATCGGCCTTATCTGGACAGGCAACTATGAGCTACAAGCCTACGACTAAGGATTTCTTTTTCCGAGTGAACGGAATGGTATTTTGGGATTAACTAAGACGTGATCCTGTACCAGCCTACCAGGTGAAGATTTTACCCTAGATGCTGCTGATCGTTACCAAGTGCCAGCTCTGTTGTGGTCGCAGCTGTGGGCTCGAATCAAGAGATTTTGGCAAATGTGTTTCGCAGTTCTACCGTGAAATGTAAGGGATGAAGTGATGAATGTACCAAAGGCTACACGTAATACAACCCCAAGTGGCACTGGAATCTTTCTGGCATTTGCCAAGATCACCTGTATGGATTACCAAGTCACCGTGAGAAATATTGTTAAGAAAAAAAAGGATAGCAAAAAATGAAAGAGGAATACGATTGACCAGTGACACGAGGATAGGTCAACGTCAACTTCTCGGGTTCGAACGGGCATATAGCTGAGCCTGATATCATCCGTAAGAATCAGGTTAGTGGTATTTTTGGTATTTTTACTATAATATTTCAAGATGCCATGCCAAGCTTTTTAAAATACGTGTCTATATTCTCTGTAATTTTAATTACTTATACTAAACATATGCGACGCATATGCTTAATCTTAGACCCTAACCCCCTAAGCCCCCCTCCCAACGACCCCTAAAAATGATTCCTTAATCCCCTAACCATCCCTAACCCTAACCCCTAACTAATTAGGGGTCACATATATATTGCTTATCCTGGGCATATGCTGTAATAAATGGTAAGCGTTGGTAAATTTGGTATTTTATTAGTTGGTCCAAGCGTCGTGGCATCCACTAACTCTTAAATGGCAATTTTAAATTACACTAGCACCCAACAAGATATCGTCCACCCCCCGGCATGATATCAGGCTCAGCCATAAACCGGGTTCGAACGATAGGGCAAGCTGAGGAGTGCTATCACAAACTACATAAGGTTGATCGCCAATACATGCATGGAGGTTGAAGCTCCTCTTTCTTGGGACCCACGGAGATCAGCCAGCCACGAGATACGAGAATGGATAACTTACCACATCCGAGCATGACCTGATTGAATTGCTGTTGCTTGTATGGTACATATATGACATGCAAGATGCTACCCTGTGGGCGATCAACTGCAAGGGGATACCCCGTCCGTGGAAGAGTAAGGCGCCTCAGCAATATTGGGTTCGTCTATACTTAGACCGTCCAGAATCTGCATCAGGACAACTAGTCATTGGGTCACTTTGTTGCGTCTTTTCCATGGAGTTTTTGTTTTTGTTTTTCCAGGTTGGACTTTGTGTTGATAAACACTGGAATGATAAACACTGGATTTTGTGGTATAGAAGTTATTGTGCCATATTGGAGCAAAAGTACCTCCCCTGTCTTCAACTTACTTTTTACTATCCTGACGTTGTTCTTTGTCTCCCTTCACTCCCTCAGTAGCCACAATGGCACCCTTGACGATCTCCACGGCTCGGCCCGTTGGCATACTTTTTGGGCCTCAAAGTTCAGCGATTGGCGAGAGCTTTTTCTCCATTCACAACGCCCTCCAAACTACTCCATCACTGAGGTTTCTCAAGCCTGTGTTGGAGGAGCTTCCATCTTTATGGCCGGTCATCACAAACACTTGGCCCGATTTATCCCGGGTTCCAGGTACTGAACAATTGAATTTTCTAGGTCGGCTTGCACAGGGCGAGCGTGTCGGCAGCCCAGAGCGAGCGTTGAATGTCCTTTTGACGCCTGTCACAGTCCTCAGGCAAATCATAGAGTATTGGACAGCTCAGGAAGCTGTGGGGGAGGTTGTTGACGCTCAAGGATTTTGTGTTGGTTTCTTAGCAGCAGCGGCAGTTTCCTGCTCACAGAACACAAATGACTTCCCAGTAGTTGCATCAGCCATGGTGCGCTTGGCCGTGTGTATCGGAGCTGCGGTTGACTTGGATGCGCTGGAACACGGCCAGACCCAATCTGTCGCGGTGAGATGGAAAGGCGAGTCGGAGAATGAAAAACTGGCGCAAATTTTGCGTGGATCGGAAACAGTACGTGCAAGGATCCTAGCCTTTCTCAGCGACCGGCATTCCCCAGGAAACTAACAATTGTTCACACAGGCCTATATTTCATGTTACACCGATACAAACTCCGCTACTATCACGATCGCGGATAGCGAGCTGCTTGATATGATGGAGCAGTTGAAAAGCCAGGACTTGTCGGCTAAGGTGATTGACCTGCGGGGACGATTCCATCATAATGTCCACACCACTTCCGTGACATATCTCGGCAGACTATGCGAGGTCGATGCTCGGTTCAGGATGCCTGATACCGCCGTCCCATGCCGTCTTCCCCTGAGATCCAACGTGGACGGTGATATTACCGACAACGTCTCGAAGATCCATGAAGTCGCTCTGGAATCCATCCTTGTGAAGCCTTCCTTGTGGGCCCTTACTGTATCCTCCGCGTTTGACAAAACGCAAGACATGCTTGACGAGCGGCTTGGTTTCATCGCCATTGGCACTAATCAATTCGTGCCACGCTCAATCAAGAGCCGGCTTATCGACCTGGCCAGGTCGCCAAGTCAGCCGAGGTCGAAGGACTACTGCAGGGTCGCAAATCAAGTCAATGAACTCAATCATGCATTTGATCGGGTGGAAGGTGAGGCGATGAATACGGGAGTCAACACAAATGCCTCCCCGACGGCTATCCCTATAGCTATCACTGGCATGGGGTGTCGATATGCACAAGCAGATTCTCCAGAGCTCTTATGGGACTTGCTAAAACTGGGACGAACTGCTGTTGGTCCGCTTCCGAACAGGCGGTTCAACATGGACAAGCTTTCCCGGGAGCCCAAGGGGCCGTTTTTCGGGAACTTTTTAGCCAACCCTAATGTTTTCGATCACCGATTCTTTGGTATATCAGCTCGTGAAGCAGAGGCTATGGATCCCCAGCAGCGGTTGCTGCTCCAAGTTGCCTATGAAGCAATGGAATCTGCAGGATATTGTGGCTTGAAAAAGGCCGAGCTGCCAACTGACATAGGATGTTATGTGGGCGTTGGTTCCGATGACTACACAGCCAATGTAGGATCGGTAAACTCCAATGCGTTCTCAGCTACTGGAACACTGCAGGCATTCAACAGCGGTCGTATAAGCCACTTCTTCGGATGGAGCGGTCCCTCAATTGTTGTGGACACTGCGTGCTCCTCAGCTGCGGTTGCCATTCATATGGCATGCAAGGTACGCTATCCTTCCAAACCCCAAACAAAGACTCGGTTCTTTAAGGTTCAGCATGAGCAAAATTGAAAGACTGACTTCTCTGACATAACAGGCTCTTGAGGGGAAGGAGTGTTCGATTGCTGTGGCAGGGGGAGTCAACGTGATGACCAGCCCCAAGGTCACACAAAATCTAGCTGCAGCTTCATTTCTCTCTCCCACCGGGGGCTCGAAGGCATTCGATCGAGACGCAGATGGATATTGTAGGGGTGAAGGAGCGGGCCTTGTCGTTCTACGTCCACTAGCCGAAGCGCTCCGCAATGGCGACCCTATTCTTGCCGTCATAGGGGGGTCTGCCGTCAATCAGGGATCAAATTGTTCCCCCATCACGGTGCCACACTCACAATCTCAAGTATCACTGTATCACAAAGCAATGGCTGCCGCGGGTATTTCCGCCGAAGATATCACATATGTTGAGGCTCATGGAACCGGTTCGTTTACTCCTCACCCTGTGACTGCAATCGTAAGCCCACTAAAACAAGCGAATTGTAGGAACACAAGTCGGCGATCCAATCGAGTTTGACAGCCTGAGAAGAACCTTCAGCGGGCCGGCTAGAAAGCAAAAGCTTTATGTGGGATCCATCAAAGACAACATTGGACACACAGAAACCGCGTCTGGGGTAGCTGGTCTACTAAAGACGATTATGATGATGCAGCATGGCCAAATCCCCAAGCAGGCCGGCTTTTCTCAACTGAATCCTAATATCCCGCCGTTCGGACACGAGCTCATCGATATCCCCACTCAACTCACCGAGTGGCCATCTGCCATGTCCTCAAATGCGATGGCCATGGTGACCAATTACGGCGCGGCAGGCAGCAATGCTGCCATAGTTCTTAAGCAGCATGCACAATCTTCCAACTTGTCGACCCAATCATCCCAGCAGCCATCGGAAGTGCCAGTAATTATCGCGGCAAACTCCGGGGAATCTTTCCGATCTTATTGCGAAACGTTAATCTCGCATGTGCGACAACGACGAATTAGCCACTGTGCGGACCTGGCATATAACATGGCTATAAAACAAAACAGAGACCTGGAATACAGTTATTCTTTCACGGTCCCGTCTGATGACGTGGCTGCACTTCTTACAATGCTCCACTCCTCGACACAGAACATGAGTCTTTCTAAGAAAAGAACATCTTCACGCCTGCCGGTAATTTTGTGCTTCGGAGGCCAGAACGGAGACACGGCCCATATTTCTGAAGACCTATTCAATAGATGTGAATTGCTTCAATATCATTTGGTGAGTGCCCCTTTTCTTTCTCTTCGCAGAACATATCATGCTCTTGTACAGTCCCTAATTACAGTCTGTTTCTCATCCAGATGGAATGCGAAAGAACCTGCCAGGCACTTGGCCTTCCCAGTCTGTTTCCACAAATATTCAATCCTGCTCCCATTGAGAATATTGTCAGTTTGCATTGTATCCTGTTCGCCATTCAGTACAGCTCGGCAAAGTCATGGCTAGATTCTGGGCTACAGGTAGACCGAATCATCGGTCATAGCTTTGGGCAATTGACTGGCCTCTGTGTTAGCGGAGGGATCAAGCTATCAGATGCAATTTATCTGGTCTCCGAACGCGCCAGACTGATCCGAGATGAATGGGGGCCAGGGCGTGGGATAATGCTTTCCGTCGAGGCGACAAAGGAAGAGGTTCAGCAGTTGCTCAGCAGTGGGCAGGACATCACTGTCGATATCGCCTGCGTGAATGGACCACGCAACCTTATTCTTGCAGGAGATGAGACGTCTATATGTGCTCTTGAGGAGACGGCCGCACAGGGTTCCTCCCGTGTCATTCGCACCGTACGACTGAAAAACACACATGCCTTCCATTCACGTATGGTGGACAGCATTGTCCCAGGTTTGACAAAGGTGGCTCATAGTATTGAGTTTTTCCAGACGACCATTCCTATAGAACCATGTTCAGCCAACGGAGATTGGTCTCCTGTCACCCCCAACGCAATCGTGGATCACAGCCGACACCAAGTTCACTTCCAGGCAGCAGTTGAGCGAGCAGTCCGAAAGGTTCAAGGCCCAGCTGTCTGGTTGGAAGCGGGATCCACATCTCCTATCATTGCAATGGTCCGACGAGTTGTCGAAGCCAATGCATCAGCTGTTGGTGCGCATGTCTATCAACCCATTGACTTGGAGGGTCCACTTGCCCAGAGGAAACTTTCCCAGGCTACATGTAGCCTTTGGAACAACGGCGTGGCGGTGCAATTCTGGTCTTTTCACGCTAGTCAGGGCAGGAGTTTCAACTGGATCAATCTGCCTCCATATCAGTTTGCCCAACACAGTCACTGGATTGATTTCGATCCTCTCGCCTTTGTTCCGAAGCAGAACGAGATAGCGCCTTCTAATGCCATTGATGATAGTCCTCCTCCGTTCATACAGCTCATCAGCAAGAGGGACACCGAATGCTTGTGTGCCATCAACACAAAGGATCCTCTATACCAAATGTGTACGAGTGGGCATGCAGTGGTGGACCAGAACCTTTGTCCCGCGTCTCTTTATATCGAAATGGTAGTCAGGGCTGCGCATCTCATTTCGCCAGGGAACATATCGTCAAATCAAATGCCCCATATTCGGGACCTTCAGATATCAGCCCCCCTTGTCCTCAACCCATCTGGAAAACTTCTTTTGAACCTATCACGTCACCAGTCAGACACTATGACCTGGGCGTTTTCTCTGTTCACTCAGGATGCTAGAGATGCCACCCTGACCCACGCTGCTGGAAAAATTAGTCTGCATCCATTTGATCGCCCTGATCCCCTGTTCGCGCGCTTGAGCTCCATGAATCGCTTGATTGATACATCTCGGGTGCATTCCATCCAGAATTCACCGAGTTCCAGCGGTTTGAAACGCATGGCAGTCTACCAGGCGTTCCGGAGAGTCGTCAACTATGCAGCGTGCTATCGGGGCGTTGAGAGCGTGTATACAACCGAACACGAGGCTGCAGGTGTTGTCAATCTTGGTTCATCGCCTACTTCCAACAGCAGGTGTGACCCTATCCTCATGGATAACTTTATTCAAGTTGCGGGCCTTCATGTGAACTGTCTGTCAGAGATTCGGGATGAGGAGGTTTTTGTCTGCACTGAAATTGGAGAATTTCTCATTGCGGAGCCATTCGTTGCTCGAGATGTTACATCATCAAGTTCCTGGGATATATACTCCAACATCGAGCGTTCGTCAAAGAACGTAATCACCTCCGATATTTTTGTTTTAGATCGCAACACAGGCAAGCTCGCCGTCGCTATCCTCGCCGTGGCGTTCAAAAGTCTTCCAATCGCCTCTCTTACTCGAGCTCTGAAAGGACTCAACAGCCAACCAGTTGATCAAATGAGAGACGTAGTCACTGACTTGCTCAAAAAAGGAAATATCAATGACACTGCAAGGAGCGCAAGTGATCCTATTTCTCCCGCCACAGCTGGCGCCCTCTCCAGAAACGATCACTTGGTGGACGTCCAATCCATGCTCTGTGATCTCTTGGGGATGCCTGCCGAGGATGTCCAGCCATCTTCTAACCTTGAAGAAATTGGTGTGGACTCATTGATGCGGACCGAGGTCCTTGCAGAAATCAGTAAAAGATTCAACGTCTCAATTACTTCGTCTTCCTTGGGGGAAATTCCCAATGTTCAGTCGCTGGTGGACACTATCTTCCCTTCCAAAACCACCGGTCATTTTACAAAGGGATACGAACCAACCTCTCGAAGCGAGTCCTCTGACCGGTCCTCCTCCGGGTTTGATGACTCCACGATCCCGACGCCCGTTTCCATGGAACATTCAGTTGGACTCATAAACACTGCGGCTGTTGTTTTCGGCGAGATCAAAGAGACAACATCTCATAGTCAAGCGACGAAATGGGATGGTTTCTATAGCTCTGTTTATCCCAAACAGATGGAGCTTGTCACTACGTATGTGGTCGAGGCTTTCCAGTCCCTCGGTGTTTCGTTGCGGGACCTCCAGCCTGAGCAGCGCCTGCCTCAGGTAGCGGTTCTTCCACGGCATCAAAAGGTGCTTGGGCAGCTCTATGACATTTTGGAATCGTCGAGTTTAATTCAGGGCACAAGGGATGGCTTCCTGCGCACAGAAACGCCTGTGTCCGATATGACTTCCTTTCAATTACATGAAGAGATCGTGCGCCTTTTCCCTCAGCACACGTCAGAGCACTGTCTTCTTCAAACAACCGGCTCACGGTTGGCTGACTGTTTGACCGGGGCAGCTGATCCTATTGCCCTTCTTTTCCAGAATGCTGAAGCCCGCCAGCTAATGGAGGATGTTTACACAAATGCACCTATGTTCAACGCCGCAACTCGGCATCTGGCGCAGTACCTAACAGGCCTCCTTGGTCGCGTGGATACCTTGCACGAAATTCGAATTCTCGAGATTGGTGCCGGTACTGGGGGAACAACAAAGGCTCTCTTGGGTCAGCTTACGGCTGTCCCGGGCCTTCGCTTCGAATATACTTTTACCGACCTCTCTTCGTCACTCCTAGCGCTGGCTCGGAAGAAGTTCAAGCATTACAACTTCATGAAATACCAAACGCTGAATATCGAGCAGACACCTGGAACGGAGATGCTTGGACAGTACGATATCATCATCTCCAGCAACTGCATTCATGCCACCCGCAATCTGGTTGAATCGTGCAGCAATATCAGGAAGCTTTTGCGACCGGACGGAGTTCTTTGTTTGATTGAGCTCACACGCAATATTTTCTGGTTCGATCTTGTTTTCGGTCTTCTCGAGGGCTGGTGGCTCTTTGATGACGGCAGAAAACATGCACTTGCCAGCGAGCATGTTTGGAAAGATACCCTGTCCCAGTCAGGGTTCCAATGCGTAGACTGGTCTTGGAATGCCTCTCCGGAATCCAACACGCTGCGGCTGATTACTGCCTCACCAACTCCTACCCTCGCGCTGGACAGAGGAGTGGCGAGTCCCTCTCTTCTACCAGAGAAGGAGACAGTCGTGTTTGCCGAAGAAAATGGTGTACAGCTTTGCGCGGACATTTTCTACCCCAAGAGTCTGCAGCCTCCTGGAACTTCTCATCCGATCGGTATGTAGTCGATTCTTCCGGCGCCATCCTTCTTCCCAACTGCGGTGAACCTCGTTCTTACATGGTCAACAGCTCTCATGATTCATGGAGGAGGACATGTCATGCTCTCACGTCGCGATGTTCGGCCCAAGCAAATTAATCTGCTATTGGAAGCTGGTTTTCTGCCTGTCAGCATTGACTACCGGCTTTGCCCTGAGGTCTCCCTTCTTGAAGGACCCATGCATGACGTACGGGAGGGCTTGCGCTGGGCACGCTATACTCTTCCAAGTTTGGAGCTTGATCGGTCAGACATTCGCCCAGATGGAGATCAAGTCGTAGCTGTTGGATGGTCCACTGGAGGCCATTTAGCTATGACCCTTGCCTGGACAGCACCCCAAGTTGCTATCCCACCTCCTGAGGCTGTTCTTGCCTTCTACTGTCCAACTGATTACGAAAGTACGTTCTGGTCCCAACCAAACCATCCGTACGGAACGGATCCATCTTCTGTCGGTACGGTTTATGATGTGTGGGAAGGCATCTCTCAAACACCAATCACTGGCTACAACCCCCCAGCTAGCACAAATGCTCAGGGAGGATGGATGTCTCCTAGCGATGCGCGGAGTCGGATCGCATTGCATATGAATTGGACTGGGCAAACTTTACCTGTTCTACTGCGCGGTAAACATCACTGTATGTCTCGCAAAACCAGTGGTGCCGAAGGAATATTGCCACACCCCACGACTGAGGAAGTTCAAGCTGTCAGCCCCTTGGCTCAGATTCGTCGCGGCTCCTACAAATCCCCTACTTTTCTAATTCACGGAGCGCTCGATGACCTGATTCCTCTGGAGCAAGCTCAACGGACACGCGACGAACTAGAAATTCAGGGTGTTGAGGCTGAGCTTCGTATTTTGGAAAAGGGCCTACATCTGTTCGACATCTATCCCAGGTATGAACAGGACAAAGAAGCTTTTCAGGCTGTTTTGGATGGATATGAGTTCCTTCACAGTCATGTTCGAATTTAGTTTAATCCTTTTATATGTACTCTCGGCACCCTGAATGCATACTATCTCAATCAAAATAGACCATCTTCATTCCCTCTAGCACTTAGTTACACTGCGAGGTACTTGATCGGAAGTTCAGGTGTAGGTGCTTATCTAGGAATGGGCGATGGAAATTTAAAATATATGTTAAAAGTTTGCTGGGCACATCCCGAGAAGTATAATTTATGCCGCCCTATCTCTCACATAGTGGTTCTCATTCTCATGCCAATATTCTACCGAGACAGCTAGTCATATCCTGGAGAGTTAATCTCTCAGTGCACTATTCTGTCGAATCTAGAGAACCTTATCCTTTGCGATACTGCCTTCCAGACAAGTCTCAATAGTTGTCCAGCCGGGTTGTCCAAAGTATTCATCTAGAAGTTTTGCAGCTCTGGCTGCTGGTATGACTTCGCCGACCGTCCGATGTTCCTCTGGCGGCGGGTCAGGAATAGCTTCGTTGTTGGGTTGGATTTTTCTGAGGATTTGTACGACCTCTTTCCAAACAAATGGCCTTGCTGCAGCAACGAGACGTTCCGACGTCACTGTAGGGCAAAATAAGGCAATTGCGTGTAGGCGAGCAGTGTCCACTACATCCACAAACCATGCTAGATATATTTATCAGTAGTCTTTCTCTCTTCAAGATAGGTTTACTCACGAAGGGGAAGGAACTTGAAGGGTAGCGTGTTACCTTGCAGCAACCCTGTGACATATCCCATTGTTGAGCCACCAATTTTTGGATGAAGCACCTTACCCAGCTGGCATCCAGTTTCAGTTAGTTTCAATGATGGTTTTCACTTGGCCTTGCTTGATACTCACAGTAAACCATGGAAGGACAGTGTTGAACTCGAAACCTGGTTGGTTCTTCTCAACCCATTTCCATGCCTGAAATTCTCCTTGAGCCTTGCACTTGCGATAGGCCGATCGCTCAGCGGGGGGTCTCGCTCCTTCATTTACACATTCATCCCATGAATCTACACAGAAAACCTCTTTAACAACTCACTTGTCACAATCAAAGGACCTCGACTTGGTGCTTCTTACCCACATCCAGCTTAAACCCGGGCCCTTTTGGATAACCTGCAGCCACAATGGACGAAGTAAAGACAACACGCTTCACTGAGCTCTGCGTAAACGCTGCTTCGAGAAGGTTTACGTTCCCATTTACCGTATATGTGACTGCCTCATCCACGTCTTGCGTGACAGGACTGGAGGGCAAAGCTTGTGCCTAGTTCCAAAACTCAATACTACATTCCTGAATTAAGAAGGGGAGACATACAACATGAATAATTCCTGAAACGCCCTGCACACACTCATCAAATGAGTTTGGCTGCTGGAAATCTGGGACCAAGACGGACTCGAAACGACTCTGGCCCCATTGGTTCGAAAAATATTCATCGAGCCATGGAACCGGAGTGCGCACAGTCCCTCTGACCGTGTATCCCAGCTCCAGTAGAACGCTGATGATGTGTGAGGCGATGAAACCGTTCGCTCCAGTGACAAGAACCTTTGATCCATGGGGAATAGCATTTTGTTTGAATTGAGTCATTATGGCCCGCTACTTCAAAATCTTCTCCGGGTCATTCAGGTTGCGATGTTTGAGTTGGTCTTCAATCACAAAGCCAGGCTAGGCAGAATTCCTTCAGCTTCAGCTGACAGTCTGGAATTGAAAGCCAAAATATGACACCTGACCCCACAAGTTGAAAACTGGTATTTCTGGGGGGCAATGCGACTAGTCAGGGTTATACCAATAGCCGCATTGGTGGGTAACAACTAACGAAGCCGGTATGCAGAATAATATCTGTCTGGTCTACGCGATTCAATCCAGTCCCCGCGTGCTGTGTGGATTGTGAGGACTATAACCAGTAGCAGCTCGTAAAGATATGGAATCGACAAAGTAAGCGGAAGAAAATGTGCATGGATGGACATCGATGTGGCGGAGCTGAAGTAAACCAATTATGTCAGAATGTAGATCTTGACTAACCGTGACTTCGCAGACCGGGTATTTGGCATGTAACAACTAGCCTCATCCATGATGCGCCAGGAACGCTACACGACCAAACTACGGACCCTTGCTTAGCCCCCACCTTAGCGCTGACCCACTCATGCGTGGTTGGCGTAGCCCGCTTTTTCTTTGCAATGTCAATCTTTACTGTGCTCCTAACGGAGCGCTTCGACCGTATCTATGTTACATGGACTCAAGGAGGCTGGATTGGCTTGTCGATTACCCAACTTATGATTTTGTACTACCTAGATCAACACACGTCGCCTTGCATGAACTTCACATAGCATATCTATTGGCCGCAGACTCCAAGTCCACATTCACTGTTTCCCAGCCTCGGATCCGTAGACCATGTCGCCCAAAGGTCCAAGGCTAGGTGTGTAAACATATCGTGGATCTACAATGGATCAATATAAATAATATAAATATCGTCCAGCGAGGTGCCATCGTCATCCTCCTCACAAGCCCTGTCATTCCTCAGTCCTTTTCCGAAATATCCCCCGTAACGTGAGCCAACGTAACGTGAGCCAAAATGCACTTCTTGTCTGTGTTCGTCGCTACCATGAAGAGAGCTCACAAGTACCTGGTTGAATCAGCGAATAATGTGGACTTGTGACCATGCTAGTTGATTGGCTTGCTAGCCAGGTAGGAAGGTGATCTATCCCTTCATTCTTCTAGTTTCCTATTTCCTATTATAGAAATCAGGTGATTCTGTGTAATTTCAGGACAGATTGGCTAGCGCTAAACAGGGATCAATGGGTGGGGAGATACAAAGTGGGTCGTGCAAACAGCTTGCCGACAGTACTCCGTACAAAGAGCTGCGAAGCCTGGTAATCCGAGCTCCAAGAATGTTATGCAAGCTGCAATCTACTGTACTTGTCCCCAAATATCATAGAATATACCCGGAGAGAGTTTGTTTTGATGTAATTTTAAATGGGCCTGCAAGGCTTTGTATCATGCATCTCGCTTGGGTCAGGGTGGGTAGCTCATTACGACACCTGTCTTGACACGATTGCGTTGATTCAATCAACCTAGAAGTCAATAGTTTAAGAGCTTTCGTAATTTGACATGCTTGATACTGTAGAAACTGAACAAACGAGACTACCATAGGTCCAACTGAGGACTTGTTTTGGGCCGCGATCTGCCCTGGTATTAGTCAGTGTTTTCCATGCCCCAGGGGAAGGCTCCCTTTCAATACCCTCCGAATAACTTCCACCCTCTACGTTCCTACCTTTACACTGGATAGTCATTTCTCAAGACTGCGCTACGGCTCCAACATGACTTTTTCTCAGCCGCCATTCTTGGCCAATTTTGAGACCACTAGTCTCATTGCCGTGGCCATTCTGTCGGGGCTGTTTTTCTTGTTGACCTCCAGCAAGAAGTGTCAGCTGCCTTTGGTTAACGGCAAACGTCCTTTTGAATTGGGAATAGCAAAGGCTCGCCAGCGCTACCTGAAAGATGCCCACAATCTGATTATGAGCGGTCTTGCAAAGGTATTTCCTATGGCTTTAAGACGTTGAATTCGAACTCCTAATCCGTTCCGTAGGCTGGAGCCTTTCGAGTCGTCACAGAGAATGGTGTAAGAACTATTCTTTCGGCTGATTATGCAGAGGATATTCGTAGTCATGGCGCCCTTACATTGAGTGGTGCTTTAGTTACTGAGCACCATGTCAATATTTCAGGCTTTGATGCCGTCAAAGTCACCGTCACCTCTGATATTATTCAAGATACCGTTCGAACCAAGCTCACTCAAAACTTGAGTAGGATATAACCCGTTACTACTTAATTTCAACTTACTCATTCGACCAGTCAATATCACGCAACCCATGTCCAACGAAGCAAACCTCGTCCTAAACGAGCAATGGGGGGACAACACAGGTTAGCATTTTCTACCCAGTCTTGAAATTTATAGCTTACTAATCTCCTTGCTACCTAGCCTGGCATGATATTCACCTGAGGCCTAAGGCTCTTGGCCTGATTGCTCAACTATCGTCCCGGGTGTTTCTAGGGGAGAAGATTTGCCGCAACCCTGACTGGCTACGAATCACGGTCAACTACACTATTGACTCCCTGATTGCTGCTGCACAACTCAGACTTTGGCCGGAGATCTTGCGTCCCCTCGTGGCGCGCTTCTTGCCAAAATGCAAAACGATCCGACAGGAGCTCGCGGAGGCGAATGATATCATCAACCCGGTTGTGGAGGAGCGACAGAAAGCTCGGAAGGCGGCCATTGCAGCGGGTAAACCTGAAGAAACGTATCATGATGCGATCCAATGGCTTGAGGAAACCTCCTCAAGTCAGTCTTTTGGTCAGGCTGCAATGCAACTAGCTCTTTCTACAGCGGCTATTCATACAACCACCGATCTACTTACCCAGACGATCCTCGATCTTTGTGAGCGTCAAGAGCTCATTCATGAACTCCGAAAGGAAATTATCGATGTTCTCGGAGACGGTGGCTGGAATAAGAGCACCATGTACAAGCTCAAGTTGATGGATAGCGTCATCAAAGAATCTCAACGGCTCAAACCCATGGCTATTGGTTGGTGCTTATCTACTCCCCGAAGACTGCCATACTAACAATAAAAACAGCGAAAATGGCCCGTAAAGCAGAAAGTAATGTCAAACTATCTGATGGAACCGTCATTCCGAAGGGCGAAATCATACTTGTCTCGTGTAGTAAGATGTGGGATCCCAGTATTTACCCAGACCCCGAAACATTCGATCCTTACCGCTTCTTGAAGCTCCGTGAAGGATCTACGGACATGGAAAGCGTGGCCCAGTTTGTTTCACCTTCACCTCAGCATATGGGTTTTGGCTTTGGAAAACACGCTTGCCCGGGGCGATTCTTCGCTGCCGCTGAGCTGAAGGTTATTCTGTGTCAGGTCATCATGAAGTATGACTTCCGGTTGGCTGACGGATGCAAACCACGGATCCTGAAATCTGGAATGAGATTGTCCGCAGACCCATTAGCAAGAATTTCTGTGAGAAGAAGGCAGGAAGAGATTACTCTTTGAAAGGTTTGAATTCCTTCTGTCTGGTTAATTTTTATTACTCCTGATTCATCGTACGTCGATTCGGGCACAAGGCACACTCCCATAATACTTGAATGTTATTAAATATTATCACTGCTAGTTAACTTTAGGTCCCGTTAGACTGTATCAGAGCCCACTGCTATAGCCTTCACTAATATGAGTCATATTTATGGTTGGGCTCGTAGATTGAAAAATAATCAATCCGATCGCACACTACGGCTAAGGCTATACCCATGCATCTTCCAATCTTGAGTGTACCATCCAATTACATGAAATAGTCAATCTTGTTTCCTTGTGGAAGGATGCTCGCATATAAAGGGTTCGTCTGTGAGAGACGGGCGATTCATCGAGCTTACGACCAGCTAGCTTACGCTCATAGCGCGAGAAGCCGATAGTAAGGTAGGTTGTGAGCACGCGCATAGCCCTCAATATTAGGCCTATTTTAGCCTCTAGATCGAGAAGGGCTGTTTGAATACGCGATTCGATCGAGGGATCCGTCTCAGGCATAGTGGTTAAGTCGCGCGAATTAGTGAAAGGGGAATTACGTAGATGCGATTACGTTGAGGTGGCTAATTGCGTTAAGGTGTAGGACCCTTAGTTTCGGGGGTCAGTCATCAATTAGGAACCAATTCACTATATTGATCAGGCTCACTTTTATAGGCTTGTCGGATTATCCTACTCCCAATCCTATGCTTCGTGATACGGGACCGGAGTTAAACCGACAATTCCCTACACCTAGAATGATCAGTGGATGAGCTACATTATCAGTTCTCCATTGCCAGGCTGCCAGAGTGAGAATCACTAGTGGTATGATCGACTTTGCCGTATATTTCGGTCATAATAGAAGTATGATGTGGCTGGGATTCCTTTGCATCGTGCATAATTCACGACGTCGTTTGTGTAACATGAGATTGGGCGGGTATAACACCCCCGACCCCCTATAGTTATCCCCTTTTTCCTTTTTTCTATTTTTCCACTTTTGCTGCATATCATGCAAGTTGGATAGAAAATATTTGGTGAATCAAATGAAGGCTGGTGCTGAGACATTCGAAACCATTGAATAGAAGCGGAGAATGCAGCACAAATTTACCAGATTGTTTACCTCGGAAGTTTGCTATTTCAGCTACTCACATAGCTTGACAGAAGTTTCATAATACTTCCAATCCGGTGACTATGTTGCTGCTGCAAGATTATGTGAGTCACTAGATTGCACTTCAAGGCGAGACAATGGATAGAACGACAGCTGAGTCGTACTTAGGTTTTAATCATCACAGGTAGTGCATCTGGGATCGGTCTCGCTGCGGCAACTACCGCCCTAGGCGAAGGAGCCAAGGTCTTAGGTGTCGACATCTGCTCTGCACCACAGTCACTGAACGAGAACCAAAATTTCAGATTTCTGCAGAAGGATCTCACGGATGCCGCTACGCATAAGGATATTGTGGACACATGTCTTCGAGAATTCGGGGGAAGAATTGATGGTCTTTTGAACATCGCAGGAATCATGGACCGCAATGGCAGCGTCGACAGCCTGACGGATGAAATGTGGGACGAATGCATTGCGATTAATCTGACGGCTCCGGTCAAACTGATGCGGGAGGTCATCCCCACAATGCGAGCACAGAAGAGCGGCAGCATCGTCAATGTCGGGAGCAAAGCAGCTACGAGTGGTGCCGCATCTGGTGTCGCGTATACGGCAAGTGAGTAACCCGCTACTCTGATAAATTGAACTTGAATTGACAAGGGATTCGCTCAGGTAAGCATGGATTAATAGGAGCGACAAAGAATGTTGCCTGGAGATACAAACAGGAAGGAATTCGCTGCAACGCCATTTGCCCGGGCGGTAAGAATGTTGTCTCAGTGAAAACTTACTGCGCTCTGAATTTGACTCATATTACTGTAGGTGTTCCAACTGGCATAGTTCAAGCCTCGAATCCAGAACTCTGGGACAAGGCCGCGCTTGAGACGATGTGTCCGGTTCACCAGGCACATGCTTCCGACAGGCCGATGGGCCTCGGCGTTGAACCGAACGACATTGTCCAATGTCTACTGTTCTTGATCTCTAATCACAGCAAAAGGATCAATGGGGCTGTTATTCCGGTCGATAACGCTTGGTCGGTGATTTGAGCTTTATGCTCGGGGGAGAGTTAGCGACCAGGACCTAGGTACTCGTACATGGAACAGAATCTATCTTAAATGGAACCTCGTGTTAATGCGTTCATGGACTATATCTAGACAGGAAGATGAGACAAATAAAATTATTGAACGTGTCTCAAATATAAAATGGCGTTATTGGGTTGATTGAGCAAACTATCTGAACCTCTAAAACTCACAGGAAAGTCACAAGAAGCAAAGGGTACCGAACCACCTGACACCTTCTAGCTGTTGATACAGTTCTCAGTGACGAATCCAAGAACCCAAAACACGGTGGCAAGGAAGAAGGGAGATTTTGTATGAGCCTCCACCTTTGAAGATTTTCCAACTCTGGTCGCCTGCAGCAGAATCAAAAAGCCGATGAAATGGCCACCGACCGATACAATGAAAAAAGGCAAGCCCAGCCCTGTGAAAGCCCCTGCAGCCGCAAGAAAAGCGGTAGAAGTGTAAAGAAGAGAATATGCCACGAAATTGATGCTATTCCGGAATCGCACCGCCATGCTTCTTATGCCAGCTTTGGTATCGTCTTCAGTATCTTGCCTCGCGTAGATTACATCGACCATGATGATCGATGTTGCGATAAACATATACATGCACACAGTGGGCTTGAGCTGAGTGAGAGTGTCCAATCCCAGACTGTGCATGGCCATAGGGACCGCCCAACCAATATTGGCCAGGGTCAGCTGTGGGTAATCGGTAAATCGCTTGCCAAAAGGATAAAGTAGAGCGAAAAATGTGATAATAGAAGCATCAAGTAGGCAAATCAGTGGCAGAGAAGACACTGTATAGCCCCCACATACAAAGAGGACGAGTGTCAATAAAGCGGCATCAGTTTTTGATACTGCTCCACGAGGGATGGGCCGTGATCTTGTTCGTGAAACCTGACAGTCCAAGTCGGAATCAATCAGGTCGTTCCAAGCGCATCCCCCGCAGCGAAGGAAGAAGGACCAAACACAAAGAAGTGCAGTGCGATGTGCAATAAGATTCAGCGGAATGCGAGCGGGAGACGCTGAGGCAGCAAACGCAACACTCACAATATAAGGAGAAGTATTAAGATAGAACCCTAGCGGTCGGTGCACTCTCATCAACTCGCCATATGCTGCGAGTGTATTTGACAGAGATGACTGGCCTTTTCCATTCTGAACCTTCTTGGTGTGGTTCATATTGGGCTAGCAAAGCAGGAGTATGTAGCCTCAACTCTGGATTGTGAATGATGGACGGTTTCTCCGGAGGTGTAGGGAACAGGGCAGCCGGTTCCTGAAGGAGACTTTTATTGAGGTAGGCCAGTACATAGTCGTGTTCTTCACAGCCTAGCGGTGAAATACTCGCACGGCAAAATTTCGGCATCGAGCATTCCAGAGGTGTCTGTGACACGAAATAATATAAGTATGCTGCAGTTTCTCAATAGCCGGATGCATAGCTGTCGTACATACATTCATATCACAATGTCGGCGTCCCTTGCACGCAATATTGTGCTCAGGTTTGTTTCTTGCCCGTATTAAGCTGCCGATCTAAGAAAAAAAGCAACGAGTGCATCTGTGCAGATATGGAGCAGATCTGCAATACTGTTCCGCATTTGAACATACTTGCAGAGAAAATATATTTCGATGATCAAGCAGGAACAAAGATACTCGACGTACAGACTTATGTTTCAAGAAGTAGACAACAGATAATGGTGCATGAAAGGAAGTACGAGGAAAACAAACATGGAGGAAACCCAGAGCAAAACCCACCGTCGCTGGCTGGGCTTACCCGCATCTGGCCCCTTTGTAGGAGGTCCGGGAATGTTGTTTCGCTCTGGAATCGGCAGAAAATCAATCATACCTCCCCCAACCAGTACATTAGATGCTTGAGTCTCAACCAGGCTAGCAATACGTGGAAAGATATATCTACCAACCCAAGCTTTGAGCCAGTCGTCCCGAGCGTGGAACCGGGCACCAAATTTTGCTCTCCTACACGTGCTTTTGACTCTTTCAAATCGCAATGTTTTGTACTCCCGTAGCATTTCATCAATTGCGGCGCTTGATGGATTGTGTACAGTGCCCTTGATGATAAGACGATTGAGCAGGGAAGCCAGCACAGCAGCATCCTCGATGGCTGTGTTTGCTCCTTGGCCGATGTTAGGTGCCATCTGAAGAAAAATGTTAGTAATGCTGGTTCCAACCAGTCCTAGGAAGTTAAATGAATATTACTTTGCGTGTGCTGTCTCCGAGTAGCACTATCCGGTTGTAATGCCAAGTTTCGAATATACCCTCCTCTAATGCGGTCATGGACGCTACCTGTCTGGTTTTCCATAGATCACCAACAGAGACGTCTCCCAGAATCTTCACGTCGCGCAATTTGCCACAGAGAGCAGCCGCATCCTTTGGGGAGTAACGAGGGGCATTCGAGTAGGAATAAACGCGATCGAGCTTCTGGATAATGAACCAGAACACACGGTCTCCTTTCCCGTGGAAAGTGATAACGCAGAACTTGTCACCGTAGCGGTTGATATGCTCGCCACTTTGAAGACCAGCTATCGGCAACGAGATCCCAAACACGCATGCGTATTCGATAGTGAGGCCTAGGATTGAGATTAATTAGAGTATACGCTTCATGGGTCACAGTTGAGTATGTGTGGCTATGTACCCTGTGTGACTATGTATGAACGTTGTCACTTACTCTTCTTCTCCTTCGGAGTAATCAGTTCGGGGTTCATAGAGTCTGCCAATCTCCACATCTCGGAGCGTATCCGACTATGGACCCCATCAGCGCCTACGATAAGATCTCCGTGATAGCATTGACCGTCGTCTGTCACGACAATAGCCTCATCACCGGACAATTGCACTTCCAGTACTTTCTTATTCGTGATTATCTTTGATTTGTCAGGATAGTGGTGATAGAGTATTTCAAGGACTTTCTTCCGGTCCAACGATACAATAGGATAGTTCAACCTATCATTGCAAGTTAGAAAAGGCATGTTAGGATACGACTCGTGTTGAAAGCTAACCTCTTGTGAATTCTCCTTGGAAGTAGGCTGCTGAATGAAAAGCCATCAGGATAGGAAATATGCATCCGATCTACCGGCGTGGTGAGCGTCTCCAGGCTCTCATAAATGCCAAGTTGCTGTAAAACCTGGGCTCCATTAGGCCATAACCCAATGAATGCACCTTCTTGAGGTGCAATCTCAGCTCGCTTTTCCAGAACTATGTGCTCTATGCCAGCCCGGGATAAACAATGCGCCAAAGTTAGGCCAGTAATAGACCCTCCAACGATGAGGACTTTGGTATTCGAGCTCCCCATGGCTGACATTCGACGCGACTCAGAGATGAAAGCAAAGTATCCTGGTTATGGCAAGCCTGTCCTTCGTGATGGTGATAGAGGAGACGGACCCAACGAGATGGTACAAGTGGTCGGCCATTCCATTACCGCCCTTTTTCTTATCATTTAATGATTCGATATATTTTTTCTTTTTCCTTTTTTTCGAATTTCTTTTTAATTTTCCCCACTAATCTTGAAGCCCTTCGTACTGTAGACCTTAGAACCTCCCCTTGCAGGGGAATGCATAAAATTGGTTTAGGTACTGTACGGAGGACTGCTGTCAGATTTGTTTTGACATTCCGACTGGCGGGGCCTGGGATCTGCTTCCCGGTGGCCACCAGCCCGCCACAATACGCCACAAATGCCGCTACGCTAACAGGGTTCGTACCGACCCGCCCCACAATGGATTGGAAGAAGTGCATAGTAGGATGCATTTGTTACCCCTTACAGTATCTATCTGCATCGTGATAATGTAACCTCTCAACTGGCCATGCAGGCACTGAGCTCAGGTCGCTCTTCAACCGGCTCGGTATTTGGAACTCCGATAAAACATGTCGTCAATCAATGCTCTCTTCTCTCGTTTACCCGGAGCCAAACGCTACTTTTTTGACCAACACAATTGCTACACTCCTTCACTATCTGTTATTTATCCACGATGGCGGCTGGATTCCTCGCTCCGATCGTTCTACAGAATCGCCATGTCTTTGAGTCTATTGCCGAGTTCCTCCGAATTCTGGCAGGCATCTGCTGGACGTTGAACTACTTCAGTATGCTATATACGTCTTGGAGACACAAGCTTCCAAGCACGGGCATCTTTCCAATTTGCTGTGATATTGCGTGGGAGTATGTCTACGCCTTCGTCCACCCCTCCGCGAGTGCGCACTGGCAGGGCGGGGTGCGAGTGTGGTTTCTCGTCCATTGTATTGTTATCATTTTTATCACCAGGTATGCACCCAACGAATGGACCAACATGCCATTCATGCAACGATACATTTGGTTGATCTACGGTGCTGTCATTCTTGGTTTCGCGGCTGGCCAGCTGGCATTTGCCGCTGAGGTTGGGCCTGCGTTGGGATTTTTCTATGGTGGTGTCCTGTGCCAGACTCTAGCCAGTCTTGGGCCAATATGCCAGATCCTAACCCGAAATAGTACCCGCGGTGCTTCCCTTCTAACATGGTAAGCCTACTTTGGTTCTCTTGTGGTCTGATCTTTGCTGATACATGCACAAACAGGATGCTGAGAGCGATCGCGACCTTTGGAGGTTTTATCAAGTTGAGTATTTATTATTTCATCGGCAGAGACGAAGGGCCCTGGTTTGAAAGCCCGATGTGCAAATTCTATATTGGCTTGACGTTGATGCTGGATTTCACATACCCATTTTGCTATCACTTCATCCGGCTCCAGGAATCAGCCAGATCTACAGAGAAAGCGAAGAAGTCCAAATAGCCAGATATCAGCTGGGATTGGATATAGCAAGAAATTGGTTAAACCTGTGATGCGGAGGCTTGTGTTGTGTGGACTAGATGAGTGATGTACCCGATAGCGCATAGAAATGATGGCTGCATTGCCGGTTTGTAGGGACTGGGATAAATGATTCGAAGCTACGAGGAAATGATAGGAAGGAGCTGGTTTTGAAAATTTTGAGATTAATGCGTTGAGTCTCCTCCAAACTTTCAGTCAAAATCAGACCAAAAATATGTATCGCCGAAGTTGGGCAGGGGGACTGTGGTTCATTGGGAGTGTTTAGATAGAATGTTTAGCTGGAGAAAGCTTTCAGCTGACAAAACTTAGCCCCGCGATACAATGACATCAGGGTGCATCCTACTCCATATTTATCTCTTCCCAATCAGTCGACCCGGAAATGGGATAGAGTACTATGGGATGAGTACTGGTGTTGTTCTACATGCACTGCCCATGCCCCCAAAATGCGAAGTCTCGCTGGATATGTTTCGGTATGGAATATGTATCCATTAAAAAGACAGTCGTACAGAACAACGCTATTAGAAGATTTAATTTTGGACTAATGACACTACATTCCCAGATCTCCCGTTCATGTTTGTTCGGATTTTTGCATCATCTAGACGGTGTTAATCATCTCTAATAGCACTTCAACCTGCCTCCATGCGTCCGTGCGCAAAACGCCTGTCAACCACCAATTCCCCGCCGAGTCCTTTCCCGTTACCGACAATACATTCCGGAATGAATTGGCAGAGTGTTGAACGCCGTTGACATAACTAGGCTTCCCCGCGTCCCGCACATCCCCGATATTTGACTCAGTTGATTTGTGCAAGATGGCAGGGGAGAAATCCATATCATAGAGGCGGGCTTTATTCCAGTTGGAGCAGGACAGGAGCACCATCCGAGGATCACCAACCAAGGCTAGATACCCAGTTTTCTCCATAGTTTCCATCTGTACAGCTGTCATTGCCTCCACCTGCTCAGTGGTCCGTTGTTGTGCCAATGATTGTCTGATGCGAAGAGCAATCTGGCCCAGTGACTCACCAGAAATCTGACTTCCTTGGAGAAAGGTAGGAGACATGCACAGTGCATTCCCCAGATACACATCCTCAGTTGTCTCAAAGGAATCATGCGTTGATGTTCGTAGATTAAGTGCATTGTTCACCAGGATGGCTTGGTCAGAACGGAAGTTTAGTGCACGGTAAATCGTACTCACCCACCACGCCAGCAGGACATCACTTTCGCTGACGAAGGGTAGTGAGTTATCATCGGTGAGTGAAATGGCTGAAAGGTCAGCCATTGCTCTCAAGCGAAGATGCTTCAATGATGACGCGGGCAAACAAATGGTGCGCCGTTCCTCCCGTGGGTGCCACAGCCTCTCCAGGATATTGAGCCCAATAAACCAGAGAAAGTCTTTCCGATCAAAGACGCGGCTATAATGAAGGTACGTATTTGCCGGCGTTCGTTGGCCGAGCAGAGAGAGCGGATCAGAACGAAAGTCTCCCAACCTTGGAACGGCCTTGGGCTCGCCTCTGAGAAGTGCGGTCCATGCATCCAGAAATGCTTTTATTATCATCACATCTGCCAGAGTGTGGATCCACGTTACAGTAATGATTGTAGAATCGTTGAAACTGACTGTGTGTATGGAAAGCTGAGGTCTATCGCAATAAAGCCAGTCATCCAATTTTGTCGGGCCGTCGGCGTTGCGGACAAGAGGACTGAATTCATCGGGGGAGCCGAGGAGGATGGGTCTGTCGCTTGCTTTTGGGATTTTCTTGCCAAGTGAATGATCATTGATGCTCATAGAATGTTCAACATTGGTGAAGTAGTACGCTGGTCTCGACGCATCAAATGACTGTGGAATATGGTATTCGAGTTTTCCGTTCTGAAGGACAACATTCAATCAGCACTGCACAGACAAGTACACCCTGCAGAACCGACACGCACGGTAACGCGCAGTCTGGCTCCCAGCTGCTTCCAGTCGTCTAACTTGAACAGTTCATCTAAGGCTGCCCGTATTTTTGTTATATTCAGGCAATCATCAATTTTCAATGAGATGTCAATAACCGTGCCTCGCATACACAAAGCGGTGTCCCAGAATCGAAGTGGGATGATCTGATCTGTTGGAACGTTTTCCGGTTGGCGCGACTGTAAGCTAAAAAATAGCCCCATTGTGTTGGAGATATCAATTAAAAAACCGTCTGCAAAACGACTTGATGGTGAATTTTGCGCAGAACAGAGCAGGTTTTGGATGGGAAGGACTGGCCTATGTACCTGGCTTAGCCGTAGTTTTCCCTTATCATCCACTACATGTTATTAAGTTAAGGCAGATTACGGAGTATATGACCAGCCTTTACTACTTTTTGTGTAACATCACACGTTCCGGGGGCTGGAAAGTGACCATACTGTAGAGCATGCTATAAGAGAAACTGACAAGATTTCTTTACTGCTATGCCGAATATGGTGAGCGCAGCGCATATATCCACTCGTATGCCCCCATTGGATAGCTGGCTTTCCTCGCTACAAGGATTTGCCAAGATTCCCCTTTTCCCCTTTACTAAACTAGCGCGCACAGGTCTGCGCTGCATTATGTATGGCACACCTATGCCAGTTACTTTCTTTTGATTAGACACACTTGAATACAATACAATACGCGTTCCCACTCAATTTCTCAGAAACTATGTGTTCTTATTGGTCAATATCATCTTACCGGCTTATAGAATGTCACGTGCCTCTTGGCGTAACCTTGGCGTATGTAAATTTGTGTTTACAAATTACTATGGTATTTACAACTTTCTGTAAATTGGGGCCCAAATGTGTAATTACACCATCCCTAACGTACATATATATTTTGACTATCGATATATGCCTGTTTTTCATCTGATTGGAAAGTACCATACATATGCATTCCAGCCCTCCTGCACGGGACATCCGTGGCTAGAAGCACTTGAGACTGTTCCTTTTACCCACTTCTTGTCGCTATGACAAATCTAATGGCTAGCTGTACAACTCTGTACCTTCTCCTTGCGACCGATTCAGTGCGATTGATGCACATATGAGCAATATTGCCCCTGTGCACACCACAATATACACTATCTATGTGATCTGTAATTCTAGGCCATTCAGAATGGAAATATCAGGTGGATAGACCCCAAGTATAGTGTATCTTTTTTCAAAAGACTCCAGTGCTCTCGTGAATATTTGTTTCTCTCCTAAGATTGGACATCTTGCTTTCTTTGGACCACTTCACATTGTCTACTCATTATGCACCCAGACTCTCAGCTCCAAGACGCGGTGACGAAGGGCTTCAACCCCAAGGTCTTATACGACCCTAATCTGGATTATGTCCCTGAGCCCGTCCGATCCATCCTTGAGGAATATAGTAATATCCCCGCAGACAAGATCTTGGAGCATATTCGTCAACTGGCAAGTACTCCACGGTAATTCTTTTTCCCAGCTTATATCACTGACCATGACCAGAGAGATCGAGCATTCAAAATCGTAAGTACCTGACTTGCACTTGAGTACGATGATACTCACTATTTTCAGTTCCCATATGCGTGCATCGGCAAGTTTTCCTTCCTCCAGCTTAGCATCGCGTCTTCGCCCCTCTATCCAGAGATGCTCCGCCGAACCAAAGATGGAGAGAAGTTGTTGGACCTCGGCTGCGCGTTTGGGCAGGAGCTTCGCCGGTTGGTCTGTATACACATCGGTAACCTCTTAACTCAGTCAGCTGACAACCATAGATCTACGACGGCGCGCCGTGTTCAAGCCTCTACGGAAGCGATATCCGTCCTGAGTTCCTTGAGCTCGGCTGTAATCTGTTCCTTGACCATGACAAAATGAGTGAACAACTCATCGGTGCCGACATCACGGACGACAATTCCGAACTGATGGTGCGATTGAAGGGGCAGCTTGATATGGTGTACATTTCCTTGTTTCTTCACGTCTTTGACTGGGACAGGCAAGTTGAAGTGGCTAAGCGCGTGCTTGACTTGCTTGCTGCAAAGCCAGGGTCACTCATCGTTTGTCGTATCATGGCGTGTCGGGATCAAAGCCT
Source organism: Talaromyces verruculosus (assembly GCA_001305275.1). Lineage (NCBI taxonomy): Eukaryota > Fungi > Ascomycota > Eurotiomycetes > Eurotiales > Trichocomaceae > Talaromyces > Talaromyces verruculosus. The sequence goes on from LHCL01000127.1 coordinate 31,701, forward strand.
TATCAATGCCACCCTCGGTCGCATGCCATACTATTATCACGATTTGGCAAGTTGGAACCGCCTATGGGAGAAGGTTCAGCATGACACATCCCTTCAGTTTGATATGCAAATTTGGGAACAGCCAGATGAGCTAGCGGCAAAGCATCCTGTCGAAGGAGTCTATGTTCTGGGGTCTTCAATTAGACGAAAGTAATTGATGAGAGTGGCAGGCCGGTGGTGTGGCGCCTATATTATGATTTGGACTGCCGTTTGATCCTAGCTCAAGCCCAGTCCAAACTATTCCGGTGTACCATGGATTTAGATCATCTTGATTTCTCTGTGAGAACATCTGAACTTTGGAGGGATCAAAAGGATCTTCTTGCTTGACTTCTCCACCAGACCTCGCGTCATCAGTAACTAATCACCTTTCCAAATAATGATGTATTCACATTCAAGTCTTCCCCCATTAAACCGAGCAACCAACATCTTCGCGCCTTTCAACGGTACGTGGTCAGCCACTTACACACACTGCATTGCTTCATTCGCGGGAAATGCCTCGAATTATTGCGATAGGCCACATATGCACTTGAGGAGGAACCTTTCAAGGTTGGAGGCACTTCAAATGTTAAGTGTTCAAGTAGCCGATGCGAAGTCCGCTATTGTGCGATCCGGAGCACGAGCAAAACACGTTGTGTATCAAACATTTAAATTAATATTGAAATTGATGTGAGGTACCCAGCTACGAGCCCCGTTGACCGATGATAAATTGATATTCAAACATTTGAACTGAACTTGAATGAAGAGAGTGCCTAGTAGTCATTTACTTGAAGTGCATGTGCTCCGATATCCACCAATACTGTGATGATTAAGCAATTGCCCTTAGTTAGTAATTACACGGGGTTAACTAACTACAAGGCACCTAGAACTGTGTCGAACCAACATACTCAAGTCGATCACCTCAAACCTGACCACTTGGAACGCAAAGATAGCCACGGCAGGTGCAGTCACAAGGAGTAGGTCCTCTGCAAATGGTGACGCTCTAGATCCAAGGGGTAGCTGTTTTCAGTGTCAACATTCAGTTCTGTCAGGTGGAAATTCAACATTCGAATGTAATCAGTGTTTTGGCACATGTGCATGAGTGATATCTGCAGCGTTGTTTTTAGCGTGAAGAGCTATTGCAGAATGTATGACTACTCTACAGGAGGGCTATGGAAAATGGGCACTAATCGCGATAATATGCACAGACTTCATTTGCGAACTCCTCAGCCCCTTCCACTTCCGGAAATTGGGTGGCTAGCTCATACTGTAGCTATGGTGGTACAGATCCACATACTTGGAAGGCTAGGCTGAACTGAATGATCTAATCATTCCGCAGTAAGTTAACTACTCCGTACTGGCTACCCACTTCTGGATCCACTCATGTAACTCGACAATCTATCGATGATTCTGACACCTCTTCTCCCCTCTCTTCATGACCGCATGATTCTACATGTCTTACCATACGAGTGGAGCTCATTGCTACGCTAGTGAGACAAGGTTTGTTGAGAGCTTGATCAACACGTCGATAAGCTATTTATTTGAGCTTGGAGCGCTTCTGATGCTTCTTCACTGCTACACCCTCGGTCAGTCCTCACTTTGATTGATCATGATTGTCAAATCCTCCCTCTTGCTGCTAAGCGCAGTCTCTGCCTTCGCCGCCGACCAAATCCCAATTGGCGCATCCTCAACGGCATGTCTGGCCTCCACATCACCCAATGACTGCTGCGCCGGTGGAGCAAAGACTGGCCAGGTTGTCATTGGAGACCGCACTTTCGAGTTCACTTGTGGGTCGAAGTTGGCATCCCTCAATCCAAGAAATCCCCTGACGGTTGAGAATGCTCATGCTTGTGCCTCAGAGTGCGCAAGCGACGTGTCCTGCGAAACATCGGCTTACAAAGCACACGGCAGACTCCGTGATGGAAAAAACTGCTACTTCCTTATGGGCGACAACATGGACCAGAAGCCTGACGAAGACTGGATTGTCTTCACGGAAGTATTTCCATCCTGTCTGGAGTCGGATGATCCCAACGCATGCTGCTCTGATCCAACTACTCAAGAGGGTGAAGTCTTGATCGATGGCGTCCCCTGGAAGTGGACCTGCAAGTCTATGCTCAAGACCCTCAGCAGAGAAATGAAAGAACCACTTACTGTCCACAAATGTGCTTCCCTCTGCGCATCAGAAGGATGTCATGGCATTTCTTTTCGTCAAGATAACAAACGAGCTCAAAAGTGCTACTTTCTTCAAGGCGACAATACGGATCAGAAAGAATCTGAGTTTTTTATCACAGTCACGAAAGTTGTGGATGATGTTCCTAACCCCCCAATTCCTGAACCTGGGTGCGAGGAGAAGCTCCAACAAACTGAACAAAAGCTTCAAGACTGCCAGAACAACCAGGCGGATCCTGCCAAGTTGGCCAAATGCGAAGCTGATAAGCTGACCTTGGAAAATGCCGAAAAGGACTGCAGCAAGCGCGTTGAGGAGGCCGAAAAGAAGATGGAACAATGGCGCTCTGATCATCAGAAGTGTGAAACTGAAAAGGGCCTGGTCACACTTGACAAGCAAAAGTGCGAACTAGAAAAGGACAGCCTAGACTCGGAGCTCGACCGTAAGGATGAGAAGATCCAATCGCTTGAAGAGAAGATCAAATCTCTCGAGAACCAAGTCGGAGACCTCAAAGAAAGGCTGCAGGGGCTCATTGATTCATATAGCGCGCTGAACGCCGAGTGTACCGGAGACGGTCCAGATGGAAATTGCCGTACCAACCTGGTTGACGCCGGTAAGTAACAAGAGCTTTCACCACTCTAAAAGAAAGTACTATCCTGTATTATATGGAAAACTAATAGTCGCGTCGCAGAGCCCCGCGACGACCTATGCATTATCGACGCTGGAAATAAGAAGTTCAAAATTTACTATGGCAAGCGTAAGTTGATACAGAAACCTTCGATTGTGAAGATCCGTATATTAAATTCCTTATAGTTGATGATGACTCGGCGGGTGGCGACCTGGGAAGTGCAAGGGCAGGGTCGTTCAAGGAATGCGCCGAGAGGTGCGCCAGCTACAAGGGTGCGAAGGCGTGCGTTCGGTTCGTGTGGAACACGGACGGTAAAGACAGATCCTGCTATTTACGGTCAACGGGACAGGGCGTGGTTCCCACTAAGCCGTCAAGGTACAGCTCTGGTCAGCTTCTTTGATTCACGAGGTAGGTAGCCTAAGGTCTCAAAAGGTATAAAATACCGCCAGAGATGAAAGCAGGAGAGTAGCTTTAGAGGTACAAGCGGTGCTAGGTGTAAGGAAACACTGGCAGAACCACACAAACTGAAAGACTAGATGATCCTCGGGGTACATATACACTGTTTTCGAGCATTTCTAGGTCTGTCTTATTTCAATAATGTTTCGGGTATCCAACACTTTCATTTATTTGAATGAAATTTCTTTTATTTGGTTATATTGTTTTGAAAATATGTAAAAACCGGGTTTAGTAGATGTTCAGTTGAAATGTAAAATAGATCGCCATGGTCGCTTTTGACGCTATTAGCCACGATATCCTCATCATCAAGCGAAACCTTCAAGAAAAAGTCCCTTGGTAGGCTCCTGCGGCGGCGGAGCAGGTTGTTGATCGGGATTGGCGTATTGCTACACACTGTTCTCAAGTGTATGGTCTTGCATAGTAGTAATCTAAGGGATCTAGTGTGCGTGGCATTTTAGTGGGTATTTAAGCTAGGTTGCTCGAAGATCGGTTGAACCCATCACTTATAAGACAAGTATCACTTATTAGATGAAAGTGAGAGAAAGATGAGATGAAAGTAAGTGTCGGAATATCGATCCCATGGTTCGGCGCTACTGCGCTCAACGCGTAGCGAACGTATCGTACACCGGAGCGGAATCACTTACCCCTAGCGCCTGCGGAGCAGCCTCGTATATAGCTAGCTAACCACCCCCAAGCCCCTACGGTTTCGGGAGTCAGTCTTTTATAATCGAATATTTGTGCTTATAAGCAGGCTCACCACGTAGGGCAGTTGGACCGCCCTTGCTCCCTAATCTATGCTTCGTGATACGGATTATAGCTAAACCAACAGTAAGGATAGATCAGAGAAGAGCAAAGGTAAAATGATATCCGGGCGTTGCTATGGAGTGGTGATTTTTATGGCAGCAAGGGATATGATATTTACTTACCCTCACGTAGGCATATTGCTAAGGTCAAGTTGACATCATATGGAACATTACTAATTTCTTATGTATGGAGATATGTATGCATAAATGGCATGGCTAGTTTATGCAGAGGTCGGGGGTACAATGCTCCAATCTTTCGATAGCGCGATCGACCCACATGAACAATTATCTGGCGGGCACTGTTATACTTCGCGGTTCGATCCGTCGCGGCTAGCCTCCTGCCGCCACGAACTTTAATACTTCATCATACGTCATCGATACCACACAACTAATCTATCAACAAGCTAACTCTTTTAGCTACCTAAATTGAGGTCTACCGATGTGTGACAGATTCCCATGTTTTCTATATATACTTTTGTGTATATGATAATCGCAAAGTTAATACATATAACCTCTATACTATATGTGATGGGCCTACACAGTTGAATAGAACCGGCAGAATGACCCACAGTTTTTGCCAGCCTGGTCACTATTGACTGCGGCAATACTACAATAGAACGATAATCTTAATATATCCGTGCGAGTGGAATCTTAATTCGCCACTAGCGTCTTCCCGGCGCCCTGATACAAGGGTCTAGAGCGAGCCCACAAAAGCCATAGATTTCCGAGTTGAGTAAAGAAAATCCAGCTTCAACTCTAACTTTGAATATTATTAGGCATAATGCTTGATATCCTGAGATTGCTTTCGTCGTAGAATCTCACGTGATGCTAGTCGAATATTTACTGTCGAGGATATATGAAAGAGTAAACTCTGACGGTAAAAGAACGTGGAACTTGAAAGCGATGGGGCTATTTACGAGGTACATCAATCGGGATACCCGATCGGGTCAAGTGCTCCTATAGCTAGACTAGGCCAGATACATACCGACACGATCCTCAAAGAGGTCATCTACAGCAGAAGGTTTTAGCTTGATGTTTCACAGCAGATTAGTGAATCGAGCTACACAGATCGGCACGAGATTTAACTAGAGAAGAAGATACATCTCTCAGCTAGACACAGACCCATATTACAGGAACTAGCGGTCAATTCCACATCTGCACAATGTAGGTGAAGAAGCTGTCGTGTAACCCCCTTGAATCAATTAGTTACGCTATTTCACCTCTATATCACTTCCTGGTGATCAATGACTAAAAGAAAAGACCGCCCTTCGATCTTACGTCAGTTTTTTGGTGCATGGACTAGTTCTAGTTCATCCCGCGGTCATCTACGAATTGACCAATGTGCTATGTCAAAATATGCGCAGCCCAGGTGATCCATCTCCTACATTCACAGCAGCGGGGTAAGCCCGTGCGCATTACGTGTTCAACAGACACGATGACGATGTTTGACAACTACAGATAAGGTGCCATGGCATCTATCCCTGCGAGTGTATAAGTGCGGCCTGTATGACGCTCTTACTCGAACCATTTAATCTTGTTCAATCCCATCAATCTGCCTTTCACTCAGCGCTACTCAGCTGGAAATTTCATTATGCCCGAAAACCTTTTCACTCATGCGAGGGATGGAACTATCACTCTTGAGAACATCGGTCAACTACGTATAGAATATGAACTCGATGAGAAGGATAGCTATGGTGATACCGCCCTTGATATTGCAATCCGTCACGGCCACGTCAGTGCAGTGAAGTTACTGCTTCAGGCCGGTTCCGATGCCAATAGAGTCTCTTCTGATGGCAAGAGCACTCTCTATGCCGCCACGCAAGCCCCTAACAGCGGCCGTATTGTCGGACTGCTGCTCAAGCATGGCGCTAAACCGGATGAGCCAGTCTCAACCCCGAAAGGTGACACTCCGTTGCTGTCAGCGATTCGACAAGGTTCCAGCCCTGAGGCCATTCGCGCGCTTGTTCAGGCAGGAGCATCTTTGAACACAGGGAATGAAATTGGCGAGACTCCTAGGAAGCTTGCTGATAAATCAACTAACACTGCCGTCCATAAGGCCATTCGGCCCAAAGATGAGAAGCCCGAATGGAAGCCCGAGCTAGAAAACTTTCTTGTGAGTTCCGGATTGTTCGCCCTAGCCTACTTCAAAAACTTCAAGGACGTTGGCTTGAATGCTATCAACCGTGTGGCTGCCTTGTCAGAACCATCATCAGGCGTATGTATCTTCAAGTTAGTAACATTTAAATTGAAGATCGACTAATCCAGAATAGGAAATCCTAAATCCTCGCACGGTAGAGGAGTTCAAGGCAAACCTTGAGAGCTTCATCACTGCGAAGGGTCTTGAGGACTTCTACCCTACTGGCAGCGAATACGTGGCTAAGGTAGCGGCGAACGCAGCGAAAATTCTGCAATATTCAGCTTTCCCGGGTGCAACGCCTAGAAACGTGAATATCATGTCCCGCCAAGCATTGTATAAGCCGATTCTTTACTGTGGTAAGTCAAAATCAGTCAACGTGCGCTTGATAGGAAGTTGACACTACATAACCTCAGATGATAGTGGCTCCATGAAGGATGACGACCGTATGAATCGGCAAGCAGAAATGGTGGAACGAGTGGCGAAGCTTATTACACAGGCTGCTCCCGAAGAGGGCACACTCGTTGATCTGCGATTCATTAACAAGAACGACAAGTTCAATGACATCAATCCTAGTGATCTTGCCTCGAAGATGAAGTTCACACCCGACGGGTCGACTAAGCTGGGAACAAACCTGAAAGAGAAAGTCTTGAATGACTTCCTTTACGGACCACTGAACAAAGGCGAGACATTGAAACGGCCACTCCTAATTCTAACAATCACCGACGGGTGTCCAAATCAGGAGCCTAGTGATACATATGAAAAGGAGATTCGAGCATCGATCGACTTTGTGAAGGGACAAGGCTACGGAAAAGAAGGTGGGCTTCCGTCATTGGCGTACATTAGCTCAACTCCTAACTTAAAACAGCCGTCCGATATAACATGAGCCAGGTGGGTAATGCAAGTGAGGCTACCGAGTTCTTGAAGAGCTGGGAGATGAATGACCTTGTTGACGATGATATCATCAATGTAACCGCTGGTAAGCAGTAACTTACCAACCAAGATTGAAAAAGGGTAAATTAGGCTGACATTAACACCAGAACATCTGGACGCCGCATTTGAGAATCTAAAGGAGAATGATGAGGTTTACCTTAATAACTGGGTATGATTACATTCGTGGTATAGTGTTTTGACCATATACTGACGGATTTATTCCAGATTTTGGACAGACTAAATGCGAGCAACCCTGTCGTTTATTAGTTGCTGGCCCACGATTAAAAAATGAATGGCTTTTTCGGTATCATCCCAACATGGGTCAAGGTCAAAATCAATAGTCATGCGTAGTATCAACTCTCGGGCGCCTTGGTCATTTTTATTGCCTCACTTCTGCGACGAAATCCAGAAAATCCTTCTCTGTAAAATTGGAAATACTGTACCGGGCCTTGTGACGTCTGGAGTCTATCTCATACGGGTATTTTCAAAAAGCAGGATCTCATATGTGCACCGAATTTAATGATTTTCACTTAGAGCCTCTATTGACCGATAAGGGAAACCATGGGGATATAGGTGACATCGGGCAATTCGGAGCAAAAAGATATACTATGGTTTTCACAGTCCGGTTATGATACGGGGAGGCCAGTCCGGCTTATAAGTCTTTGATTTATCCCTTCACGCTTAAATACCTGGTAGATTACAGTCTCATGGACTTCTGCTTCATTGAAGTTTATTAGTCAAAGCCTTAATTAATTGTGCATGGCTGGTGAGCATGGTCTCTGTCGTTGGAACTAAGAAGAAGTGATAGGGTAGGAAAAGCTCGCGGAACGTAACGAGTCTCTTTCCAATGTGGCTTTGTTTGCCACTGATCTGTTACCTGAATATTCCAAGATACCGCAACCGTATTGCTAACATTAGAAAGTGTTCAATGGTCCTATTATTCCACTAAGCTGAGAATGCAGAGGCTATTTAGCAACTGAAGTTCTAATCATATCCACCCATGAAACGAACAATCCTCACTTTTCCATTGGCCGCTTATTGATAAATCACGAGCTGCAACAAGTCCAGCAAGGCTTCTCAACGGATTAGTATCAATTCAAAGAGCAGGTAAAGTGGATACATACCTCCTCGCCTTCTGCAGCGATCTGTGAAGAGACCCATCCGGCTTGGCAAGTAACGGGGTCATCGCGACAAATACGCAGGCAGGTAGGAGTATCTTCGTCGGTAGCCTGGGCGTCCTGGGCCCAGGCGCTAGAGACGGCTAATGCAAGAGCAGCGTGAAGGAGAAATGAGAGCTTCATATTGGGATGCTGAGGTATTCGAGTTTGTGTAAACTGGAAATCTTTGAGGATAGAGGTATGGGCCTTTTGCTTCCGGGATCTCGAGGGAATTTATTTCATAGCAAGCCAGCCATCGTCCTTGGATGCACAAATTTTAAAATATTGTTATCCGTGGACCAGGCGATTTTCCATTTTTATGATATCCAGGTTTGTCATGCAAGGGAATGAGACTTTTTTTTTCCATTTTTATGATATCCAGGTTTGTCATGCAAGGGAATGAGACTTTTTTTTTCCATTTTTATGATATCCAGGTTTGTCATGCAAGGGAATGAGACATTTTTTCCAATGTGATATCACCAGTGATCGTTCGGTGTAATGTCAAGGATCGATAGTGTGGATCTTGTTATGTACGCCACTCGGCTAGTTGGTCGCACCAATATGCATGATGGGTAAATCCATGCCTCACGTAGTACAGAACGTATAACGACGCACGTTCCAATAAGGCACAAAACCCCTTGCCTTATTCCGCCCAGTGGATCGTGCCGAGCCGTAAACCCTTGCTCAAAAGAAATCCGCTTTTTTGAACAGGGCAATGCATCAGTATTCGGTATTGTGGAATTGTTGAATCGTTGAATTCTTTCAGTTTGTTTTATTGGTGCCATAATGGGACTTTGTCATGAATTTTCTGTTTGCTGTGATCCAAACAAGGTCAATGATAAAACGGATAGCTTAAGTCTGTGCTTAAGAAGTAGGGCCAAGAAGCGTTGGTGACCCTGTAGATACCGCGGAGGTAGACATTGATGACAGAGTTCCACAGGTTGTCATCCATGTTGATGAGAGCCCGGATTGCCTTTTTTTCAAGGCAATCAAGTTTTATTGATTATCGGCTCAAGTGCCACAGGCGGGAAATTCTACATAGGAGGCAAATCGACACTCCACGTTTAGTTCCGCTATAGCCATGGATCTCCCTCCCCCCTTCCCCCGAGAAGCGCGTAGACTGAAGCATTTAGCTCATGCCCAAAAAAACCCCATTCTCAAGACATGAATATATTTTGATATTACTCAACATTCTCCCTCCAACAATTGAATATGAATAGGTTGGCCAATGTTTGTGCATACCTTCTAATTCCTGTAGAAACCAGCTCTCCAGTGCTGTTTTAAGTGCCATTGATGCAAGCGAGAAGAAAACCTTGGAATACAAATGTGGGTATCTATGAAACATGGATAGATCACTGCCGACAGTTGGGAGATCTGGCCTGTTCATTCAATGTTGCTTCAAGTGCTAGTGTCATTAATTGAATTCCATAGGTCGTACGAGCACAAAGATGTGAAGTTCCGGGACGATGTACAATTGCTTGATGGAATATTTAGTACTAGAACTAGAAATTGATTCAAATGCCCGAGCCCGCTATATAACTGTGAAGATACATAACACTCTGATCGACTGATGTGGCACCTGTGGCAACTTCCAAGTTGCCTTTTCTGAACATGGATCAATATTTGACTCGATTGAATCATGCCCATGTGTCAGTGAGTCAATTGATCTAGATACCACGACCTGAAGAACGCTTTCAAATATTTTCATGTGGATGAATAGCCAATATGCCAGTCAATGTTCATATCTTACGTATCCTTCTACGGTTCATTCGTCTGTTTTAAATCAAAATGAAATTGATTTCACTCTACGCAAACATTTCAAGTATAACGTAGTTCGAACAATAGTAGTTACCGAGAAATGCACAAAAAACTAGAATATCCCCCAGAAAGGACAAAGCCCGAAAATTTCCAGCACAAAATTACCAGATAATTTCGATTATCCCGTGAAAAGCTCTTTGCTCACTTGCAAAGAGTATCTTGCAGTCCAGAAATCGAAGGAGCGAAGAAGTACTCACCGCCGCGAGGGATTACCCAGCGCTCAATGGGGATAAAATGCTTGTTCGGGGTTGGTACAGGCTTCTCAATATCGGGGAAGTTTGCAACTGGAGCTGGATCTTCGTATTTGGTGACATCCTCCTCGTGGCGGTAGTCCGGAGGCACTTGACCGATGATAGCGTCGATACCTTGGGGACCAGCATTCCCCAGCTTGTCAGTGAAATCAACGGGCTTGTCCTCCCCATTTGCCCAGACTATAAAAGACATGTCAATCATCAACTTCCCTATCACCGTAACTGGATGACGTACCTTTCTGGACAAATCGGAATCCATTTTCAATGCTGCTTTGGTAGGAAACAAACAGTAGACCACGGTCATGCTGTGACACCAAACCTCCTTTTTCATTTATCTCCGTCTGGGGTCCGTATGGAATTCCTCGTCGCATCATCAGATGCTTCTCATAACCCGGGAAGTCATCTCGAGGACCACACTTCCGAATGTGGGCAGCGTAAGGACATTTAGTTTGATCATCAGGGTCATAAGTGAAAGCATCTGAGTGGTTGATCTCCTCCAACTTTTTATACTCGGCTTCCGCATCTAAGCCCCGATCCTTCCACTCCTTCAACAGAATCTTCTTGTTTTCCAGTGGATCGGGGGTCCGAAAAGGTGTGGGATCTGCGTCCGGGCGAAGTTGGAGTGGACACCCTGTAGATATCGATCAGTAAATTTCTGAATTAGATCAACCCACCTGAACAATCTACCATTGGGCCATCTTCCAATAATACGGGAAGAGAATTTGCGAAGCTCGGCCGCAACTGTTGGTGTCATGCCCTGAGATTTTATTTTCTTTATATTTCCAGCGCACCAACTGAGATTATCAATGATATTTCAAACAACAAAGCTGGAGAGGCACACTTACCTGACGAACTCGGGTGTTCTCTGCTCGTACGTGCGGAAGACCATGAAGCTCCCCTCTTTGGCCCAAGCTGGGTGGTTTGATTCGTCGCCTTCGCACCCAATGAGGATTGTACTAGCATGGCTGTTAGACTCCACAATTTCCGAATAAATCATCATGGAAGGCAAAAGAATTACCCTGCCTGAATCGGCTTTAAGCCCTCTTTGGCCTCTTCGACCTTTCTATCGGTATCCAGACCAATGACAATGGGCTGGGAGATGCCATCAACCCATCCGAAGCTTAACCAGATAAGTTAGTCAGACCTCATTTCACTCAAAAAAAAAAAAACAAAAAGGAAAAAACAAAGGTG
>LHCL01000127.1:43263-53834 GCA_001305275.1 Talaromyces verruculosus
AGGACATGTCCCTGTTGTTGGAAGGTAAGTTGAATGCTTGGCGTGTCCATACCCTTAATATTAATCCCAAAAGTCTGTTTGACCATTTCGAGAGTATCAGCCAGAGTCTTCGTACTATCCCCGGTGATAATGAAGACGCCGTCGATATATCCACTGCGTGGGGTAAACTGATGAAACCAATCATGCTGGTCATCGAGACCATTGTGTTTTGACTTATCATCCCCAGGCAAAGGGTAAGTTAAGTCCTCCCACATGCCGTTGTTGAAGACGTCATCCTTGAATGTCTCGGCTCCAAGCTTGGATACCAATAAGTCAGCTTTGTTTGCATGGCGACATATTAATCCCTAACCTACTTTTGCTAGACCCTTTGCAGAGAAGGCAATGTTGATGGCAGAAAGTTCAATGAGCCCTTTCAGAGTGCCTTCGGCCTTCTTCTTGTAGATATCAGCTCGGGTTCTCTCAGCATCGTGGGCAGTCGTGAGCAAGGGAACAAGGCCGGCTAGGTGTGTCTTGAATAGCTTTGGATTGACGATGCGGAAAAAGACAAACACCTCGTGCTTTTTTGGTAGACGGGGCCTACTAATATTAGGAAGAAATCCTCGACAGTGAGTTCTGTAGGTTCCTGGCTTACCAGATGTCTCCCTGGATATTTTTCTTGTTTGGAGGAGCCATTGGAAAGACCTGCTCAGTTTTCTTTCTTTGCGTTCAGATACTTAGAGAAAGAAGATCGAATGCGGACGGGAAATACGGGTTTATATACTTGCAGTTGGCATACGCTGCAGCCAATTATAAACCATGTAATTTTGAGAGGCAAGACTGTGTATGCACTAGTCAGGCATTTAGAATGACTTCTCCTTTACCATGCCCCAGTCAATGTTCGGAAATTGGGGCAGGTCAAGAGGCAAACCCATCTTGCAGTTAGGCATTCATGAAAATTTCTGAGTGCCACGTAACAAAACCTCCACGCAAGTATCTTTGATATCCAAACACACGGACTTGAATAGGCTGACCGCGTTCTGCAATGCAGTATAGCTATCTGTCCTTTGCGAACTATGCACAACTCTGTGGTGCGAATTGGTATTCTTGTTGCTACTTGGGGTTGTCCACCCATGCCCTACTCTAGCCCCCGCGCATGACAACGTTACACACATTACACACATGTATGCCCATATTTCCATATAGAACGATTCAAAATTGATATATTCCACAATTTATTTACCGATAAATTCAGTGGTCTATTTAACTGTAAACTATTACAAAGGGTCTTATAGTCAAGAACATAACTTGTTTGGAGCAATGTTTGATGCACTATAGAAGGAATGAGGGTGAGAAGTAGTATACTGAGAAATTGAGTGGGAACGCGTATTGTATTGTATTCAAGTGTTTCTAAAAGAATGAAAACAACTGGCATAGGTGTGCCATACATAATGCAGCGCAGACATGTGCGCGCTAATTTAAGTAAGGAGTTTTCTTGGCAAATCCTTGTAGCGAGAAAAGCTCGCTATCCAATGAGAGTAGGCGAGTGGATATATGCGCTATGGTCACTATATTCAGGATAGCTGTAAAGTAATCCTGTCACACCCCCTTCGAGACCCATTCCCAGAAAGCGACATACCGCTTTCCAGATCTCGGAAATGGGAACACGTAGAGGTGTATAGTGCGAGGTTATCATAAAGTTTTTGATGATCTACCCAATTTTGTGCCTGCCAGAGCCTGTTAGATTGCAGGAGTTGAATTTCTGAGAGAGATATCAGTATCATAACGTGCTGGAGGACGATTTACAACCAGCGGAATGTTATGTAGATCAAGTCATTGTGGGTCCTGGGGTGTCCAAACTTTGGCGTACTAGTAGTCGCTGTAAGCCAAGGAAAGCTCGCTATCCAATGAGAGCAGGCGAGTGGATATATGCGCTGCGCTCACCATATTCGGATAGCCGTAAAGTAATCCTGTCACATTCCCTACCGCCTACCTTTCCTATTCACCCACACTACAAGATTCTTGATTTTGTTAATTAGAAGAGGCTACTCCTAACCGCACAGAGGGAGTCATTCAGTAAAAATGCTGGCACACTGGTTATTAAAGCTTAAGTCTGTATATGTAAGGCCGTGGAACGAATGGCGTTGCGGATAGCTTCATGTACCGGAGGCACGTGACTCACGTGACCTCGGGTAGGCTAGTTAGCGTGTATTAGTCAGCCGAACACATATCTTGAAGCCGTAGCGGCGCGGCTTCCTAGAGAGCAGCAAATAGCTGCGAACGATATATACACCTACGTTTTATCATACTCTTACTAGCCATACTTCTTATCCGTACTACTACGCTCTCGTAAACCCCTCTTACAGTATACGAATGGATGTTTTGAAGTTCCTCGGGTAGAAAAAACCGTGCGTCCCTTAGTGTGCCAAGGTACTAAAGTGCAAATACTAATGAACGCCGACTGTACGTATACTCATCAACCATCCTCCCCATCAACACGCATTAGATATTAGATCACTGGGAATCTACTCCGGGATGACCCGGACATTCTCTGAGTGACTGGGAACACCGCCCTTCAGGACGAAAAGCATATAGTAACCAGGCTGAGCAATACCGGCCTCTGCAGGGAGCTGGAAGGTGTACTTGTTATTACCAGTTTTAGTCAGCTGAACACTGACACGCCGCTGATCAGTGTTAACAGTGTGAGTAGCCGAGCCGTAGCGGATGAGCGAAGCTGTTTCGTCGATATCGCCGGCAGTGGTAACCTCGATGGTCTCGCCAGCTTTGGCCTCGCCAGGAGAGACGCTTTGGATGGTGGGACGGTCGGTCTTCAGGCTCCCGTCGTCGTTCAACAGGTATGGGGGAGTGTAAATTTGACCGTCGAAGTGGTTGGCAGCGCAGTCTCCGCAAAGACCACCGCCGGCAGTGAAGACAGTACCATCACGAAGCAACAAGGAGAGACTGTGGTAAACACGTGCAACGGTGTTCTTCGCTTGCTTAATCCATTTGCCACCGTTGGGGCCAGGAATGAAACGCTCCGAAACGTATTGTGTACCTTCTTCATTGAAAGGAAGGCCCTTTTTTTGACCGCCGTTAACGAACACAGTACCATCGGGCAAGACCACGGAAGAGTGGAAAGTACGTTTGAAGAACATAGGGTTCTCAGTCTGCTGAACGGAGGCATTCTCGCCAGGCTGAGTGATAGAGATGACGGCAGCGTAATTGGTGGCAGGCTGGTTCTCGTAATCGGGAGATCCACCCATGGCGAGAATCTTGCCATTGTCGAACATGACTGCGTTTCCGCACATGGCGTCATTATCGCCAGTGCGCTCTCCAGCAGAAGATACACTACCAGTGCCAAGGGTGTCATACCAGTTCATAGATTTGCTGGGACCAGCCTGGAAGACAGTACCATTGGTCCAAGCGAATATCCAGCCGTGGTTGTCTTGTCGGTAAGTGAGGACGTCATTCGTAAGCATGGGTCCAGCACTGGCGCCGGGAATCTGAATCCACTCGTTCTTGATAGGATCGTAGAGCTCACCATCCTTGCCGCGGGCATTGGCATCGCGCCGGCCCAGAGCCGCACCGTCGCCACCAACTCCGCCACTAAATGAACCACCAATGACGAAAATGCGTCCATCTGATAGAGTTGAACTTGCCTGGTAGCCACGGTCGATATTCATACCTGCTGCTTTGAACCAACCATCAGCAGTGGTGTTGAAAATACTGGTTCGACGCTGGTCAGTTCCGCCTGTGACGACAAACTTCCCGTCTGCGTCGATGGAGATACCAGGACAGAACATGTCATGTCGAGTGTTCTCAACATCACGCTGAGACACAGAGTGCTTCAGCGGATGCCAGGTAGCTGTCTGTGTTTCACCACCAGGGCTGCCAGTGAAAACGTCATATCCCCACGAAGACCAGGTCACGACTGCGCCGGAGATGGGATCAACCGCGGCAGAAACGGGAACCAGAGGGAGATCAATGGTAAGACCCCAGGTACCCAGGGATGGGTTTGGTGGAATTAATTCGGTTTCATAGATCTCCAGATCGGCAACGGAAACGCCGCCTGGCGCTGGAGCAGACAGACGAACCCACTTGGCCATTTTAGGCTGGAAAGCCGAGAGCTTCTGGGTCTGGTCGGGCCACCAGGTACCGTATGCAACCTCGTCCCAGTTTTTACCATCATTACTCAGGAAGATTTGATGGTTCTCGATGTAGTTTTCATCCTTGTCCTGTCGAGGGACCATGGTCAAACCGTTCACGGCATGTTCTCCGCTCAACTGAATCGTAATGGATTGGGTATCGCCAACCGAGCTCGTCCAGAAGGTGTCGGTCGAGTTGTCGACTATATTCTTGCAGTCGCGGTCATTGGAGGAGCATACAATCTCCCAACTGGAACGGTCGATGGTGTTACCCTGCGGCAGAGGTTGCGATGCAGTAGCGACATCCCGGCCGCCAATCCGGGCAGTGTCAGGTGTAGTACCTTCACGATACAGAGACTTTAGACGGTCAATGTCTCTCGCAGCTGCTGTTCCCAGCAGAAGCGCTCCTGCAGACAATGCGTATTTCATGACTGGTTGGAGTGCACTTTGGTGATGAAACGCAGGCTATGAAACAGAGAGAGCTTGCAGATTTAGGAGTGCTAAGCTCACTCGACCGCTGTTTTCAACCCTTTTAACATCGCTATTCTCAAGTTGTACTCCAGTTAGATTATTGTCTTAGCATGCCAGCCTTGGCGAGGAAACGGAGTCACCATGTAAATCTGTGTAACAAACACCAGATCATCCCTGCAGTAAGGTTCAGAATGTTATTAAAATGCCGTCTCACATGTACTCAGCAAGGAGCGCCCTACAGATAATATGCATTATGTATAAACCGAGTTCACTTGAATACGAGCAGGAGCATGTCCAATTTTGAATCTAATGGCTTGTACACCAAATATTACATAGATTTGCAATGTACAAGGACTTTTAAACGGCAGAATATCACATAATAAGTATATGGCGATAGATAAAGAGGTCTCGGAGTTTGACAGCCTTAATGTCAAAGTAAAACCACAACATGAATGGCAACCACAGAATTAGTCTATACGATTTCAAAGCCTAGAATTGAATATCACGTTGATCATAATAAATACTATGCAATGCTACACCGTGCGCAATGGCGCAAGCTGAACTGGAAATTTATTCATGTAGTTTTGCATCGCAGCGCCCAGGCAATACTGCGCATCACCATAAAGTACATAACTTTCGATCAATGCTATTCAGTAGATTTCAACCTTCTCCAGCTGTACATTCGAACTTGCAGGCAAGGATCACTGCGGGGCTCACTTACGCACGTATGACGTTGAACATTCCCAGTACTTTGTTTGTGTGTTGGACTTACATGGCGGTATGTGCAATCAATGAACTTGTGTAACTATATGGCGCACCGCTTATCCTGCCTGATCAGAACAGAGACTGACGTTTCTTTTTGGGAAAATTGATTCTTGCTTTTGGGAATTTACAAGTTATTGCTACGAATTTTTGGCCTCGATTGTGTAACATAGTACCGCAGCAACCCTGACTCAAACTCAGCGTTACAGGAATAATATTTGAACCGATATTACTATTACAAAACGCTCCTTCTGAAGGGTTAATGATGTTCATTGCGTGCATCTATCTAGAGAACCGAGGATAATGTTATTCAGTGGCTCAGTGAATGTCAACATTCGATTTCTCATGCAAACCCATTGTTTCGATATATCTACTCATCCTTACCGTTTTCAGGCTATATACCTTTATAAGCTATTTTTCAGAATTTAATTTATTAACATAATCACAGGATCTATCGGCATTCTATTACCATAACACCATCAGCCCAGTGTGAAGATCAGCTTGGACCATCCATGATAAAAACTTACTAACCCGAATACACAATACATGTATATATCGAGAAGCCAAACTACGGTGTGTGTAAGTATTCAGCTAGCCATGTTATGCAGAGAAACTATTGGTGGACTGATATCGACAGGTGGTACGGTGGCATGCCCAAGTGTGGAGGGAGTTGCAGCACGTGCCCACTCGGTAACATATATCTATGAAGTCAGGTCCATGGCAACACTTTAAAATTCAGTTGTCTGTTTGGCATCACTTCTGAACTTCACTACTGCAAGATGGCCCATGCCTCTCCTAACCTTGACAACATCCAGGGCGATATCTGGTGAGTCCCCTCATCTACCACCACAGCGATCTTCTATATTGATCTGCAACAGGCCTGGCTTGTCGAAAAAGTACGAACAATTCTTCTTCTTCCAGATAACTAGCCCAGATGCCTTTAAACTAGCTCTCAAAAGGTTACTGGCCAATAAAAAGATTACGACATCCAGTGATGCGCTGAAGAACAGAAAGAGGATCGCCGAGTTTAAAGCCTCGCAGCCAGGTGTTTTACAGGAGCTGGCGGCAGTGAACATTGCCTTTACCTTCAAGGGAATGAAAAAGGTGATCATTCATTATGACCTTGATGGCTGGGAGCTACTGTTAATTTCGCTTTTGTAAAGATGTTCCCGGAAGACGGCTTCAAAGATGATCCCTTTCGCAAGGGAATGGAAGCAGACATGGTGAACGAGGGCAGAGATAAGATTGAGGAGTGGAATGATGCGTTCAAAGCGAGCAATGGTGGCGTTGAAGGTGTGATTTTAGTGTGTGGCACTGAAAAGAAGGTCAAGGAGACCACCGCAGCGCTTGCTAAGGAGTACTTCAACGAAGCTCGAGGAATCAAACACATCATCACCATTGATGGACGGGACCGAGATGGTGAGAACGCAAAGCATGAGCAGTAATTCTTCGAGTTCCCCTCACGCAAAATAGCCAACCTAACCCTATCACAGCTTTGGATTCTTGGATTCAATTTCACAGCCTCGGTTGACTGGTTTTGACAAGGAGAACCAGAAGGGCGATGGGAATTACCAATTCATGTGCCGTCCAGGGTGAGTTATTTTTTACTATTATTCTCTCCATGATCCAAAAACTCAATGATTCGAAATTGATAGCCGCATCATCATCGGACACGATGGAGAGATGGACAACGAGCCGAAACTCATGCACCCCGATTGGGCCAAAGACGGGAGCTACCTCGTCATCCGTAAATTCCAACAATTCGTACCTGAGTTCAATAAGTAAGTTAACTCCTGTTTGTCTTTCTAGAAGAACCTTCGGGACAAATAATTGACTACAAAAAATGTAGGTATTTGAAGGACGAAGCTCCTAAGCTCAACTTTACTGAAGGCCAGCTCGGAGCTCGACTGATGGGACGCTGGAAGAGTGGTAGGTTACACTCCCTTTTGTTTAATTTTTTCCGAAACACTGAGAGAGATTGATAGGTTGCCCTGTTGAGCTGTACCCCGATGAAGACAACCCGGCCGCAGCTACGATGAACGAGTTCAACTATCCCACTGATAGCCAAAAGAACTGTCCATTCGCTGCGCACATGCGTAAGGTCAAGCCGCGCAGCATCATCAGCGACAGAGACATGAATGATATCATGCGTCGCGGTATCCCCTATGGCCCAGAGGTCGGACCCGACGAGGCCGACAAGACCAAGCTAGACCGAGGTCTCATGTTTTTGTGCTACCAGTCTAGTATCTCTAACGGCTTCCAGTTTCTGCAAAGGAGTAAGTCGTTCTGTATCAAAATATGCAACTACTTACTGTCTCCAAGGCTGGATCAACTTGGATACTTTCCCGGACGACAAAGACCAGTACACTGGCGGCGAAAACCCAGGACAAGATTGTATCGTGGGCCAGCTTGTCAAGCGGCCGCAGAAGCCTAAGCACAAGATTCTTACCACGGCTATCACTGATGGCAAAGGAGAGCACAAAACAACTAGCTACCTTCCCTTTATCAAGTCTCATGGTGGCGATTACTTCTTCTCTCCGTCTATCAGTCTTCTTCAAGCTATGACCAAGCCTACTCCATTCTAAGGGTCAATTATCAAACGCAAAGCCACGCTTGGAATATGTGAAATCGAATCATGTTGAACAGACTACTCCGGATTCAATCAGCTTTAGTTACGTTTCGGATCGCGACTTGATTCTTATGAGACCTGTGTATTAGGCGGCCTATGGAGATGGGCATATTTAAACTTTTTCTACCCAAGTACCACTTTTGAGCTGGCGTGTCGTAATAACCTTGACCAGTTTGGTAGCCACGTTGTCACGTATTGAGGACTATACTTTTTATCAGATCTAAATAACCAGTTATGTTCGGTATTGCTAAGCGATACGATAAACTTTGAGTTTAACTATAACAACTCAGTCCTTATATACTATGACCGTAGAGTGGGCCTTAATAGCTATTATGAATTTCCAGCACCCTTGAAAGGCACCATATACCTTGTCAGGCTCGCTGCCATCTCCAAGGTCACTAGTGTAAAGAAGTCAGCTTTAGTAATCAAGCAGTGTATATACTATATAAGAAGGTAAACCCACTTCGTCCTGCCGAGGACGATGACCCTATCATTAGTTTGCGTTGAGCTGCTGAACAGCTCAGGGTTACGGCTAACAAAAATGTCGGGAGCTGTCGGATTGGCGGGTTTACTCCCGCCTAACCCTGAATATATGTTATGAGCTGACCTCATACTATGGATTCGGGCAATGGCCTCATGGGAATCTCTGTCACCGCATATGAAGCTATTCCCACCCCTTCGCCTAGAGCTAGATACCGCACCAGAAGGCTACTACCCGGCACCGGGAAGACCTCTATCAGAAAGCCTCTATCCTCACAGAAAGCCTTGATCCGAATCGTACAATACTAGGCTGAATAACAGACCAAGCAACAGGCCAAATAGCAGACCAAGTGACAGGCTAAATAGTGGACCAAGCACTAGGCCAAATACTAGTAAAATCTCTATTTCCTCTTTTCTATAAAAACTTATATATACATAAGAATTTATTATTTCTCTTTTTTTCGTTTCCTTCTTTTATTATATTTTATATTTGTATATGCCCTTATAGTGAGTATTAGACGGGATTAGCTTATAATATTATAAAATATAATATCCTAGTCAACGCACTAATTAGTTAAGTAATAATAATAATATTATTATTATTATTTGTGACGGTCGTACGTATTCGTCGCTCAGCGCTGTACGGTGCAGCCCGGTCTCGTGCGGTAGCCCTAAGCCCGAAGGACGGAGATTTCCTTCGAGCTTCATGACTTCCCAAATAGGCACCGCCGCGGAGCTGTTACGAAACCAACTTGCAGGACACTAGGCAGAAACTAGTACTACTTGGGAAAGGTGTCTTATTATAACAGCTAACACCACGGCCAGTCAATTCCACGACTGCATACGAGGGCGGTAGCTGAGGACACGGGCTTATGGCTGACATAAGGAAGTACACGTGACCATATACACTCAGGAAGACACTGAAAGTATAGAAGGATTATATACAGGAGAAAGACAACTATTAGATATACACTCAGGAATACTTTAAGGAGTGTAGGGAAAGTGTAGGAGGAATAGTTTATATAAACACACTTATTTGTTATGTATTTAGTCATTCCTTATAGCTCTTTAATCTAAGTCACTTGATATTAGACTTTGACAGTGAAAGTCAGCAAGATATTCTACTTGTATGGGCACCAGGCTATATGGGGGATCTCTTCTATCTTAGTTATATTTGAGACTTCCATACTATTAACTAATCTATTATTACTTTATTTATTTAAGCCTATCCTATTAATTAGATAACCTAAACCTTTATATAGTTCAATAAGCCTAATATATCTACAATACAATACTATTTAACTAAGGTAGATCTAGATCTATAATAAAAGAGCTATTATCTTAACTCTAGAATATATTAGAAGTAAAATACTATTAAATAAAAGAAATATTACTATATTAGGAAAGGATTACCTAGAAAGGAAATTACTAATATAGTAAAAGAAATACTAAGTGGAAGTATTATTAGAGTATAGATTCTAACTACTTAAAAAGTTCAGGTAATAAAAGTATAAATTATTAAATTAGAAGTAATATAAGCTTTAGAACTTTAACTTAAGATTAATAAGCCTATACTATTTAAAAGAGAGTATAAGAAGTTATAACTATTCTTAGCTTAGATATAACTTTACTTTATAGCTAATTTATATTTACTTATAGGAGAAGTAGATAAAGTTCTTACTACCTCTATCTTCTTAGAAGGAGATATAATAGATTGGTTTAAACTATATATATAGTTATAGTTTAAAGAAATAAAGAATAAAAGAGATAATAATATTAATAAAATATTTATAAATTATAGAATATTTATCAGAAAAATTAAATTAACCTTTAAAGAAGTTAATAAATAAAATTTAGTAGCTTAAAAGATTCAATAACTATAATAAACTACTTTAATATTAGACTATATATTATAATTTCACCAGATCAGCTCTTATCTAAAATAAAATAATAAAGCTAAGGCAGATTAGTTCTACTAAGGCTTAAAGAATAAAATTAAGGATAAATGTCGGTTCGTGAGCAATATCCAGATCCGGGTAGTACGTACGTCAACCCGGCGGATACTGCCGTTGCAATGTACGTACACTTACGTACGTACGTGCGCGCTT
>LHCL01000128.1:0-53486 GCA_001305275.1 Talaromyces verruculosus
GCCCACAAAAAGGACCAGAGTATACAAATCAAAATTGAGGAGATAACTCCGGTGGACAACCGGATGTCTCTGCAAAATCTAGTCCATGGTCCGTGAAAACCCACTCACCTTTTGAGCGCAGCTAATTCTAGGATAGGATTAACTGACAGCTCTGATGGCATCCCAAAGTTAATGGACACAGGATATGATTCCGACACGACCGAAGAACTTCCCTATACCCCCGCAGAATTGGAGGGCGGTACGTTTCTACCAACATATCCGGGAAGAAACGATTTGGAAATGTTTGACGCTATTGAATGGACAAGTTGGGTGAATGGTGATATTTTGTATGGCCTCGACGGAGAGCCTTAGAGATTACGAATTATTAGACGGGAAGGGAGATTGCGGAGAGAAATCCAGCTTGATGTTACGCCGGAATCTGATGATCACTCAATTGATGACCTTGTCAAGAAACTCCGCTTCCATGAATTGGTCCTTCAGTGCACTCATCTTCGTATTCATTAGAGTGGAAGTGCATCATTACAGTACCGTATACATAAACGCGAAGTGAAGGCGCAATAGCGATATTCTTGCAATCAGATCCTGTATAATACAGCTGATCGCAAAACAAGTGCGTGCTTCTACTCACTTCGATTGTTTTAACTCGTTTCACCCTAACTTATACTGTATCTGTTTGATTAACATTGTTTGGTTACTTGATTGTCAAGCTGATTATGCAACTTACTGTAAGATAACGTAACATAGAAAATAATTTACTAAACTTAGTATCAGTACTGTAATACTGTACAAATAATCACCTTAAAATCAAGAAAGAAGAAGAAGAAATAATGATAGAACCCCTTCCATACGACTTGACTTCTCAGACCCTTGATGACTGTTACGTATGCGACTATGAACTCTAGAGCAACGTTATTCCCACTGCTGCAGCAAATGTCACAGCGGAGAATATTAACCCGATCAAGCCCAGCGTGCTAGCATCACCATTCTCGGCTGATATGCAAGAGTTACTCGCAAGCTTATTTTTGATTCCTGTCTGCACCACAAACAGAACAACAGTCGAAATCAAAAACGGCACCATCAAGCATGCTATTCCCAGCGGGGCCATGATAGCTCTGCGCCACAGCTCATTTGGAAATTCCCAAAAGAGTAAGATTAGTGAAAATGCTAGGAGAAGCACAATTCCAGCCATAAGTGACCTGCGGACAGTTTTTAAGATAGTCGTTACCAGAGAATCCTCGATCTCTTGAAGTTGCTGAACTGGGTCCCCAAGAATATCGTCAAGGGCACCGGGAATCATTGACGATAAATTCAATGGAAGAAGGTAGCAGTTTATAGTTTCGTTTTCCCACCCAAGGCAGAGTTTCTCCAGTCCCAGCGACATGTTTTTGGGTACCGCTATGGCGACATCTGACTGAATGGCGGCGGCGGCGTCCGTTGCGATGGTCCACAACTCCGAGCTTACAGTACTCTGGACTGCCTCGACTGCTGAAGCTGCACCTCCAGCAACAGACGGCAAGCTTGATAGAATGGGTTGAATTTCAGTGAACGTAACGCTTGGGATATCGACTAGATTTTGATCTCGGTGGTAAAAGTATTGCGTCGGCAGGAGGGTTGAGAAGTTGAACTTGGTCAGATCAGTAATGATATCTACAGGCGCCTTGAAACCCACTTTGAGGAGAGAGAGGCCGGTCTCTGCGATTCTCGAGTCGAGGAGCATCGAGAGAGCCATAGCAAGAGACACCATTCCACCCAAGGCAAAAGTTGTCCATAAACCCCTGATCAGCCACCCGTGGGCAGGTAGTGAGATGAAAAATGGTGCCATGTTGTCTTACTATTCGAGAAAGTTATTTCAGCTGGGACCAATGTTACATTTAAATATTTCAGCATTAAGCATTTGCTATCTACACAACTTCAAGACAGAGCAGTCTTCAAGGGATATCGGAGGCTCGGAGCTTACTAACTTTACACCATGCTGATTGGTACTTCTGCAAAAGGTATAGAATAGAAATAAAAATGCTTTTGCCAAGTTGACTTGTGACTGGCGCCACCAAATCGAATCAATTAGACTGGCGAAAGGATCGCTTGGTCGAGATGTATGAGATCAGCGTGTCATCCAGACAACCGTTGTTTTCGTGATAACCACAGTGCTAGTCCAAAGTGAGGTGGGGGCCGCTGTAGTTATCCGGTCAGATGTCGTAGCAGAAGACATGGAATAATCCACCATTATGGCTGAAGTACTTGGAGTTGATATAACGGGCACTGTGGTCGTGATTAAGGTGGTCGGAGCCGCGGCGGTAGGCGTCGAAATCCATAATATGGAAAGGGGCGACGTTGTATACGATGTGGATACAGATGAAATGGATGTAGACGAAGTGGATGTAGATGAGATGGATGTAGACGAGATGGATGTAGACGAGATGGGTGTAGACGAGATGGATGTCGATGAGATGGATGTAGACGAACGACTTGTAGACATTGACGTAGATGTGCTTAGCGTAACCGAAGAATCGACTCGACGTCCACAAGCACTAAGGCCCAGAATAGGACAGGGCCCAAAGTTAAATGCCAATGGCTGCCCTATAAAAAAAAGCACTAGAAATACTTTCATCATTGCCACTTTAGTATCATTGAGCTGCATCTTGGTGGATCGATTGTACTATATCCAAGGGATGGGCAGGTGTTTATATATTTATTTAATACGTTGGGTGACTAACCTGAAATTGAGCTCTAACGCCCATTCTCATTGCCCACTGTTAATACTATGATTTGAGAACACACAAAAAAGACGTTCCAAATGGAGTTGGCAATCAATTAAAGTATATTTGGGGATCGAGTCATGATAAGCAGCCTCTAGGTTAAAAGACATCTCATCAGAGTCGGAAATCTGGGGGCGATTGATGGGCTCGCCACTAAGCTAGATTGCTGTTTCGTGGATCCTGCTGCCCGGCGCAATTCCCCATAGCTCCAAATATCGTTCCTCGCATTGACGCAATCGTGAATTCGTTTCGATCAGTGCGCCCCGAAGGACTGACATGGCTTCGAAGGTCTTTTCTTGAAGCTGTAGGAGTACCTGGCGTGTTTCTTGGTGCCAGGCGAGTTCAGCCTTGAGGTAGCTATTTTCGTAAGCTAGCTCCTCTAGTTCATCTCTAACACTCATGGACCTGTGATTTTTTGACTGTTGAAGTCTCGAGGGAAGCCGTTCAAGAGTGGACGTTGAGCCACCTGCATGGAGAATATGGTGATCAACGGGCGTTACCTCCTCTATTGGATATAGACGATGCGGGTTGAGATTGTTCATATTTCCACGCTGATTCAGCAAGACTACTGAACTATGGTAGTAGAATTATAGATATGATGAGGATTATAGGAAAGAAATTGATCACAAAGCGCAGAACCGCGAATGAACTGTGGTAGAGTGTGCTGGCAATTGATGAAAAATGCTCTCTATTTAATTATGATGATGTGTGATCCCATGCCGATGACACCTAGCCAATGCGATCTGGATCGAGAGTGGTAGTAGCTTCCGAGTCGGTGTCATCATCCAGAGAGTAAGGGCTCTGCACATTCTGCAGAAAACACAAGGCGGCTCGGACCTGAGCTTCCTGATATTGTAGTTGTTCTCGAAGCCTGTCTATCGTATACTGTTGTTTCCCATGCTCCACCAGCAGTCGTTCCAATCCAGATATATCCACGTCACTCCACTTTGATAATATCTGCAGCAAAGACCTGTTCATGAAACAGATGTGGATATATCGGGACTCCAGCTCTGCTTTCTCCTGATTCAGCTCCTGCCAGAGTGCCAAGAGGTTTTTGTGCTGGTCTTCCAACTGGATTACGTGCATTTCGAGGTCCTGGCGCTCGTGTCGGATCTGCACCAGCTGAGATTGGTGCTCGGCGCAGCGACCACGACATCGCTGAAGGTTTGCCCGAACTTTGTCCAAGCGCAGCTCCAGACGAGTAATGTACGCTGGGCTATATTCCATCGTGTCTCGGGTCACTCCAGGTTGTGTTTCGTGTTGATGTTCATTAGATCCCTGGGAGTGGCGAAGATAAGCTACAGAGCTCTAGACTTGACGGTCAATGGCAGACTTACCGGCATTTTGATCAACCTGGTCCGTTGCAGCAGCGAATATTCTTGACCTGATTGCCAGTATACTCTAGCCATGAAGATTTAACAACTACTGCCATTATATAGCCACCTGAGTTTCAAAGTACACCACTCGGTTCGGGGTGTATTGGGGCGGAACTGCGTCGGATGGATTTCAACCAGTTGGATATCGCTTCAATTGGGAGTACTTCCCTTGATGCATTCTACGTGACCTCGTTGTTCAGCATTACTACTGTTTAAAATTTATGAGAAGTTGAGTGCTTGCCAGAAATGGTATAGCAAGAAGCCAAACCCACTAAGGGTCAGTGGGTAGTGCTCCAGAATGTGAGGTACTAGTGGCCAATCAAGCTTTGTCAAACAGCCAACGAGATGACCGATGTCACATCACATGACCTGTTGACAGGGGCTAACCATGGTACCGGGCCGAGCCGTCGTTTAAATGATCCAATTAGAATTTAGCGGTTCCTGAGCCCGCAATCCCCCTGCCAATCATGAACAGGGTCCCGCTCCGAAGTTTGAGAGCCCAAGCTGACTGCATTGCGAAATGCCCTGTCTTGATTTAAAGGCATCCGGATCCTACCTCAATCTAATTTTTTGAGCGAGTCATTCTATTCTTTGCTTCCTCATGCCCTTTTATATGATACATGGCTATGACTTCTCATAATCAGTCCCCTTCGGACATGTATACTGAGTTGGATCCGGAGTGGATGCAGAAGCTGCTTGAGAGTCAAGCGGACGCGCAATATTTTGATGAAATTCACGAGGTCTTTCAGCAACCACTTGCCCAGTGCACAGGCAGTGGCTGGGGCACTGGAGAGATCAGGGAGGGGCTTTCTGGGCCACGAGACGATGCGACCATCACAGAGCACGACGAAGTGGTGGACCAGTCCCTAGTAATCCAAGCCCTAACGGAGCGGATAACATTCTTGGAGTCTCAAGAGTCTCAAGTCAGGTACAAAACCTCTTCATACTTTATCATTACCCCGGTCTCACATGATTTAGGACGCACCTTGGAATGATAATGGCAATGCTACACGAGAACACGGAAGAGACGGATGCCTGGTGCAAAAAGATCCTCGAATCAATCAAAGTATTATCACAGCGGAAAGAACAACCACCGGATACGGAGCCTCGCCGAAGACATGGGCCTCGAACGCGTCGACAGACACGATTATCGCATAAACGCTGACCGACATGTGAAGGTCTCAATGTTTGGAAAGCGGAACGGTGCCAGGATCTGATACCAATTACTGATACCAATTGATTTTGTCCGAATAGAGCCAGTTTCATAATGTCTTTTAAGAGACGATCTATCACATTGTAGTACTGTCGATTTCCATAGATCTAAACGACACATTTGAATCGTGCCTTTGTTTTTAGCGGGTCTGTTCACCATCTCTATCGAGACAAACCCCTCCACTGCCATGTCCCCCAAGCAGCGGGTATGAAACGATACCGATCGATCGATTCAAGTGTTTACAGTAGATTCCTCCGTCGGTTGCTGTATTCATTAAACGAAGAATGAGTCAGGCAACATCAAACGAACTCGCAAACATATATTTTCACCATCGTATAGGTGTATGAAACAATGAAACAATTAGTACATTCAATTTCTTATTTGTTTATAAGCGACCGTGTTTCCAGCCAACACTCAAATGTACAGCAATCGTCGTGGATAACATGGCGCGGATATATGGCGGACGTTGGTTGGATGTAGCCGCAAGTGGCACTTCCTTTTCCATTCAGGAACACGCGGCGCTATGCCGCTTGATGGAGAACATGCCTAATCCGGCTACGCAGTACCCTCGAATGTGGGCCTTTCTTGGCTCCACTCGGAAAAATGAATGCTTGCAAGCGGTCTTTGCGCAGAACACTTTCGTTAGGGCGGAAACCTGCACGACAATACGACTTAGGGGAGATGCAGCGAGCTTGCACTCCACATCACCCATTTTCTTTGCCGACGGAGATCCATGGGATGATTCTACGGTCAGTTCCTCGAAAGTCGCCAGGCGAGGAAGCGTCTTTCCGATTGAGTGGAGCGGGGCGATCACTGCTACCGAGGTTCATCGCAGCCTGTACTTTCAATTCCTCTTTCTCTTTGCCGATGTTGTGTGTCTCTTCCTTGAGGACTGTCGGCCCGGATACGACATAGCGAAAATCATCGAAACCCATGAGTCGGTTAATGG
Organism: Talaromyces verruculosus; assembly: GCA_001305275.1. Classification (NCBI taxonomy): domain Eukaryota; kingdom Fungi; phylum Ascomycota; class Eurotiomycetes; order Eurotiales; family Trichocomaceae; genus Talaromyces; species Talaromyces verruculosus. The sequence continues at coordinate 6,295 of LHCL01000128.1, forward strand.
CCTCCCAGCCAAGACTCGTCCGCGCCTGATCATCGTTGTCGGAGATGCCGAAGAGACTATCTTGTCCAGCGCCGTTGACTTGGATCAGTATTCTGGTATATTCTCGGACATTAGCGTATTTCCCATGACGGGTCAGGGACGCGCTCCAGACTCAGACTATGACCGACTCAAGGCGTTGTTGCTGATGCACTCAAACGAAATTCAAACTCTCCGTAGGGACTATATTGGGCGTTTGTCTACTACGCAATTGGAAAGATATTCGCATCTTGCGATAAAACACCTCGCTAAGTCTAATGTACATTCGTTCGACTTCGTGCGTTCGTGCCGCGCACCTAAGGAGATACCGCAAGACGTGGGAGATAAAGTGAACCGTGTCTACGAACTTTGCGTTGCTTCCGGACTACCCGACTTTGATAGTGCACGATTTGTTGCGTCCGCGCTAATTATGGACCATTATCGTCCTGAAATGCCCTGTAAGCTCCCATCGCCGATGTGAGCGTCAAAGAACTGACACAAGTGGTCTAGTGATGGATCCGCGGCTAGTGTACCAAACATTCTATCGCGCAGAGATTTCTCGTTCATTCTCCACTAATCTATCTTCGCCAATGAAATGGATGGACTTAGTGGAAGACGCAATGGTAATTGAATTTGCTCCCCTTCGCGGCGACGACGTAACGGCTCTAGAACTGCGGAAAAACTTTTTGATTTCCCAAAAGGGTCAGTACTCTGCGGTGAAATCAAATCATGTATGTCTGTACTGTCTGGTTCGGACGGCGCAACATTTCCCACCCTGCGATCACCCACTGTGTGATATCTGCGCGCAGATATTTGGACTTCCAGCCGTAGATATGGAATACCGCTACGATGTGGATCGGTGTTTGCTGTGCTGTGCCACAATTTCGATGGCCATCGAAACATTGCCTCCCACCATGGATCCTACCGTGCTCGCGATTGACGGCGGCGGGACCCGTGGAGAAATACCTCTTGAATTTCTCATTTTGATCCAGGAGTATCTGGACCCATGCCGCTTACAGGATCTTATTGATCTGGACGTCGGAACGAGCACAGGCGGGCTCATCGACCTCTGCTTGCACGCATTGGATTTGCACGTCTCGGTGTGCGCAGAGATCTTCAGGCAACAGGCTCAATGCATATTCCAAAAGCGGCGTCCACCCGCTTTCCCTTGGTTGCCCCGTACGGTCATGTTGCGCTTGCGCCAGTGGTACTCATGGTGGAGACATGACAGTTGCTACGATGGCTCGATTTTTCGTGAGATACTCCAGCATCTTTACGGAGATCAACCCATTCTCCGAGGTATCCGCGCTGGATCGTCCGGAACTATCCGATCCAGTACAAAGTTCGGAGTAGTAGCAACCAGTATTGGCATGAAGACCGAAGCGGTGATGATTGGTAACTTTAACGCGGCGGACAGCACGGTAGATGACCGCGGTAAGCCACATGCACCCCATTCACTGTGCACAGCGCTAATGCTACTGGAGGCTTCCGACTCATTCGACCTGCCAACATTGCGCATGAACCTAAGGTCTGCGAAGCGTACGTGAGCCCCTTCGCGTTCAAGAAATGTACTGAATCCAGCACAGAGCTTATGCAACTGCTGCGGCGCCATTGTAAGTCAATGTAGGGACTCTTGTGGACGTTGCTGATACTTACAGTATTTTCCCCCCCATTGATCTGTCCGTGGGGACCTTCCAGGATGGGGGTCTGACAGATAATTTCGCCGGAGGGATCGCTCGCCGGACAGTTCGACTGATCTGGCCCTCCTGTCGTGAACCGGCTCGATTGCTATCGCTTGGTACAGGTAGTACGCTGGCACCATCAAGTGGGAGTTTGCCCCATTTTCGAAATTCATTTTTGGACGGATTCCCCCGCCGCGCGTTCAGTGCCTGGATGAAAAGTCTGGAACCGGAAGGTAAGTGGAACGAAATGAAGAGCCAACTCGATGAGTCCATTTCCCAGAACTTCCGCCGACTGAATGTCCCCTTGGGGGAGACCTCACCGGCCTTGGATAATGTCGAAATGATTGATCGCTACCGAGACCTTGTCTTGCAATATCCTGGAAGTGCCACTATGGCCAAAGACGCCGCCTTGGACCTCCTGACTGCCCGGTTCTTTTTTGAGCTTGATGCATGCCCCTCGGTCGATCAACCACCTTTCAGGCTCAACGGTACCATCCGTTGTAAAGGCTCTGCTCGCCTCCTGGTGGCGGCAATGGAGCGGTTGGCTCCACACCCATTAGAGTTTGTCACTGATCAACATCGTCTGGGCTGGTTGGTGCCTGACCGGGATATCTGCCCTTCCTGTAACCGCTTCTTCTGGCCCGTGTCTTTACTTTGCCGCAACAGCGACCAATTGCTTCACATCTACATCAAATCCGGCCGGGAGAAAAGATGGAACCTGAATTCATTCCCTACCACTGCGGCTAAGCTGGTGTGTCGACAACGGCTGGATGTGCCCTTTGGGAGAATCGACCATGGGCAGCCTAGTAGACAGCCATGCGCCGCGTGCGAGTGTAGCCGCCCCCCTTTCCGAGGTCGACGAAAAAGACGTAATCTCGACTCTGCGGGTCAGGAGTGGAGAAAGAAGAAGGTTCGCGTGCAGTGACCTCGACGTGTGTGCTAAGTTCGTAAAGAGTACGCGGAATATTGGACCTACTTCAAACGCTCATGTTTTACGTCATTTGAATGAATCATTGCTCTCCCCTCTACCCTTCTAGGCCAATATCCTGCCCTTAAAAGGCCAACAGTGCTACCTCGCTAGAACATAATCTACTTGAATTTTAAATTACACACTGAGATACGCTTGTACACCATGGCTGGCACCGAACCTTCCCGTGAAAGGACAAAGTATCTGAAAAGGAAACAAACCATACTGAAGAAAATATGGGAGCTGTCCACTTTCTGCGATGTGGAAGTGCATGTCAAATTCGTCCATACATCGGAGACTATCATTATCGATTCTACCGATGACGTCCACTGGCCGTCTGAAGACGAAGCTGAGGTAAGTTTGCTTCCATCCAGGTCGTAGACTTCAGTTGACACGATCTCAGGAAACGGAAGATCGCCCCATCAATCGCTACGACCTGGAATCACTTGGACAGTACCTACAAGACAAGGAGGCCGAGGCCTTTTCCATTGAGCAGGACGAGATTCAACTTCCTGAACCACCTCGACTCCGGCGATTATGGTGATGTTTCTGATACGTTTGACTCGGTGAATGTAAGCTCGGTGATTCTTTGGCCAGGGACTATTATATTTATTTAGTATTTGCACATCCTTTATGTTTCGGTCCTGTCTCAATTCACACATTTGTCATGTCACAAACCCAGGCGATGTTGGCCCTGCTTGCGATGATTTTTGCGCAGATATATCCTCAATTCCTCGGCGGTGCAACGGTCTTCCTCCTTATATTCCGAATGTGTGATATAATCTTCTATTATTTAAATCGACACGTCGGGATCCGATTTTGATACAATCCTTCTTTGGTAGACTTGTTTATGCATACCAAATCCAACTTCAGAGATGCTCGGTTCCTCCGTCAACACGGGAAGACGGAAGCCTCTCACAGAATTCAGGCGAGTCCTCGAGCAGTCAGTAAACCTCCTTCATCCTGTCGATTTTCTGGTCCGCAGGCTCATCTTTACTCATATGTTTGCCAGATCGCTTTGATATTTTGAAGCATATACCTTGCAATTCGGAGACTGGGTGTTAAATAGTGCGATGGATTATACACAGTTACTGTCATTTTTTGAATTCGATTCTTGAGGATGCTGCTGATTCAATCTTGAACAATTTAAAAGTTTGTTTTTAGTCTACTATCTAGCATTGATCAAGCAAAACGTCACATTCGTAAATTACGTCCTACCTGGAAGTTTCTCTCAAATATTATACATCGCCATATAGATAGGTTCACTGAAACGCCAATACAAAATACGAACGCAAACCGATCCGTTGAACTAGCCAGCCTCTATTAAGCGTGCGGTTTTGGAATGCCTTGATGTTCTGTTCTACAATTTGCACTGGTAATGATCCTTGCTTCCATATCTTCAAGCGGCCAATTATATGACAAATACTGTTGTTTTCCGTCATGGTTTTGGAGAACGGAAGACGATAGTCTGATTGCACCTAAGCATGGATTGAAAGTTCAGATTCTATTTCATGCAAAAGCTTTAGCTTAGCGTGCATGAAAAAATACCTTCCTACTTCTTCTGTGAGCCCCAGTCTGACTTTACAGTACGGCACAGTCAAGAAGAAAGTATTTGAAAATGGGCTTTTGCAAGGTTTGGCGAGCCCGTTGAGCCTCCGGTGATGATGGCCAGCCGTGGAATATGGAGGTTTCTCTAAAGATACTATTGTACCGTGCACGTAGAAAGAGATAGTAAGACATTGTATACAGTACCCTACGAATAACGAATGGCTCATCAGCGCCATGTATCACAATGCAGTAGCGTTTTGAAACTTTTCCTGTATGTGATAGATTTTTAATGTACAGTACTGTATTTATATCAATTATGGTGAATTTAACTGAAGGGTTAGGGTTAAGGTTATGAAGTCAGTGAAAGTGCAGTCAATTGCTATAATCGAATTCGATTCGCACAGGTGCTAGAGGATAAGGGAGTGTGGTCTTCGAACGATCTTGAAATAAACAGTGAATCGTTTTCAGCGTGTATCAGGAAATATAAAAGGTAAGAAAATAAAGCTCTTATTCGCCCGCTGTGGGTGATTGATGTTGCAGAGAAGGGACAAGGTCTTGCCTATTGGGTGATTCTCCCGTCATTTCGTACTCAGAATTGAGCCTACAAGAAGAAAGCAACAAAGGCCGCCACTATCACAGAGTGCAGCCCTTCCAGTGCGAGCATTACTGAGCGACTCCCAGATGTGGTTGGAGAGGTTTCGCGGGGCAATGAGAGTGACATGGGACTGGCAGTTCCGACCACCGGTAAGCTTGAGGGAGTAGACGGCGGGGACGCCTGAATGTAGTTGATGGGTTTGGTAGTAACATAGACTGTGTGCAGTGTCTCGTAGTGGGAACTACTTGGGTTGCCGCACGATGAACCAGTTGCATTCAATGACAACTGGCCCAAAGCTGCACGTCTTATGGGGTGATCTGCATGACTTAAAATTCTCGGATTTGGCTCGAATCAGTTATGGGAAGCGGATATACCTGAAAGTCAAATATGCCATGATCCAGAGAGGGACTGATTGAAAGAGTCTCATAATGGGCACCAGCAAGTCCAAAATCTTGGCGGTAAAGTTCTTAGATGAGCATGGAGTGACAGAATTCCTCTCAGGCTATGTAGTTTTTCTGGTGCTTCCAGAGAAGTACTTTATTCTTACGCCAGTAGCGGAGGTTCAAGGGGAATGGGCCTTAAGGAGTACCAATCCGTTAATGAAATATATTCCAGATAAATCGAATCAAGAACTCATTGCCAGACACTATTTTTACGTTGTGATTGGGATGACGGCAGTTCACGTCGATTCTACTGGATTTGGAATAGAGTTGGACAAAAAAGTATAGTCATACAGTACAGTCCTGCCAATTGTCAGTAGATTGGCAGTCGTTTTGACGTATACATGTACAAAGACGTGTCATCGATTCGATATGATCATGGATGTGACCTAGGGACCAAATCGTATCACCGATCCGGTGCGTGGTACCTCGAACCAGTCTGTGACGGGAGAATCCGAAAGTAGACAATGGATGAGCTGTGCAATACATAAATGAGCTTCTTATCCGTAAAACAAAGTTGAACTGAGACATAGTCTGAACTCTCAAAGAAAATGACGACTTCCCGTGTAGAAGCGCCCATTCGGTGTATCGATCCATCTCAACGAGCAGCAACCGATATCACCATACGAACTCGATACATGATCATGCTCCTTGAATACGATCGAGGAATACCATTCAGTCACACATGTATGGCGGCCGTCTCTCAGTGGACATTGCTGGCCGGGTATCTCGTCGTTCCGGGCACATTCACATCCCTTCAACGGTTAAACGAGTTCAGCGGGGCATCAGCTACCGTCGTTCGGGCAATTCAGAACCCTCCATTGCTCGCAATCGCCTGCATATGTTTTTCCGCCGGTGCCCCTGCAATGTCATGGCTCGCGTGGAGATGGAGATTCAACTATATCTGGCTTTCCCACCTTTTCCGGTGAGTGAAATATGCCCACCGGCATGACTCTTAATAATGAGGGCAGACCCACGCTTCTCAATGCACTGGCCGGTTTGCTGACCACGTTGGTCAACATCTACTCGGCGCAAGATGGTGACTGGTCCATTATGGCACTCTTGACGGTTATTGTCACTGCCCTGGTGATGGTGGTGTCGGGAGCCTTGACCGCATATTTTTACTTTCTTAAGCTAGCCGAGGTCAAAAAGGAGCATGAGGCGGACATGATTCTGGAGTCTCGCCTACGGTGGCGAAGGGAGTTGGAATTACAGTCGTGACGGTGAGATGTTAATCCTTCCATCCATCGGTGTGGTTGTTGTACTGACTGAATCGACCAGTATCGGATTGAACCGTTTATTCATCATCAGGATCTGACTGAATGGTAGATGTCGGCAGTACCCTTGATAATTACATATATAAGCCTTCGATTTCCCATGCGCTCTTTGATAAAACAATTATCGTGTAAATTCGTCTGTTAAAGAGCTAACAACCAACAATGAACGAGACAAAGGACACACAGGATCATATATTGACAGATGTCGCTCCGGAATCAGGCGTTGGTTCAGATGCGATGATGATTCGCGCTCAGGATGACAGTACCGTTGGGTCTGAAACCATTCCCCCAGAAATGACGCTGACTGTGCCTGAATACTCTCAGCCGGACTCGGATGACGTATCCGGCAGCAGGCCTCTGGGGTACTTAGCGATCGAAAGTTCAGGTACTGATGCTAGCCCTGACCCCCATACTGTCTCTGGGCCAAGTCCGAATGAACCACCGACAGTTGTTCCTCATACCGTTCAGGCATCTCCCGGAATTGCATTCCACGGCAGCACGTCAGGTATTCCCGGGGTGAAAGCTCAGGCGACCCAGAATGACTCTGCCTCTCGAGAAACTCCACGCTCCACGGGGAGTGCATCTGCAGAAAAGTTGACCAAGCTCATCGAATCGTACTGTGACCCGACTCGATGGGCCAGCAACGAGTCTCAGAAGGATTGGAATATGTATGAGACCGAAGACCCTATCTTTGACGACAACGCTTTTGGCGACGAAGACCCAGATGACACGGAAGATCACAGAAAATTTCTGTATCATAGAGAAAGAGTAGCACTCTTGACAGTACTCTCCAACACTGCCGCGCAGTATCCCCCCGGAAAGCCTCCTCCCGCCGGGAGCTTTGTTGAGGCGGTTCGACAATGGATGCCAAAGGGACTACTGCTCAGTTCGAGACTGTTGCTCGCTGCAGTCCATCCGGATAGATTTCAAAAACCTGAATTGAAGAAAGAGGCGCACGCAGCTTTTAGTGGTATGATGGAGCCCGTCATTTGAAAATTGAGTCCTAACTGAATCACCTAGCTATCAAGGGAGATTTGGAACAAAACCCTAGCGAGACTAGCAAGAAATTTGAGGGTTTCAATCAGTCCGACGATATACCGATGGATTTCCTCGAAGAGTATCACGAGAAAGCTCATATAGATGCAACCTCGCATCTGAAAGTACTATACAAAGCTTGGATCAATGACCAAATCATGGACAGGAACAGTCCGCATCTCACAGACACCGTAAGAGCCGCGTATCGGGATCTTGACGTGATCAACAAATCGATCGAGGATCAAAACACGAAGGTCGGCAATGAACCGGAATTTGGCATGATCTATCCGGAACAGATGATACAATGCTGGAAGCTTAGCTATGAATCGGAAGACCCTTCGATGTTGTGGAAACTTTGTGAAGCACGCCACTATCCAATGGGCTGGACATATGAGCCTCCTCTTGAGGAATATTCATACGATCTCGACCGCGGCCAGTACTGGACTTCAATGAAAGATCGGATCACCACTGTCCTGAAGAAATATTGGGATTCCTCCCTACAGAACTTTTCCGCCGGCGACATTTCGGATAAAATTGTATCACAGATCCTGAAGGCGAAGGCGGACTACGAATCGCAGATGATTTCGCTCAACCAGTCTCATAAGCGACCAGATCGGCTCAATATTGTCAACGTTGCGGATATCATGGCTCATTATTGTGGTTTGAAGGTCTTCTCTAAGCAGATGATGACGGAACAATTCACGAATCTCAAGGCTCATCTGGATCGTTATTTGGCAGCAAATGATCTACCTCAGGAGTGGTCACCCAGTCAGCCCATGGGAAGTTCAAATACGACGTCAGCGCTTCAGGTCAAACAGCTTGGCAACGGCAAAGCAGTGATCAAGTCCATGCCACATACCGTCGACTGTACCGTGAAACCGGGTTATACAACGTCTGGCGAGAAGATCATTGCGATGCAAAAGATTGGGGCCTACAGCGCCAGATTTGTCACGGAGAGCGAGGATGGATCCCGCAGGATCGTAGATAGTGGACAAGCCGGTGGCAAACTCGCCATGGAAGGCGCCTCAAAAGCTGGAGTGCCGTTTACGACAACATCCTATGGCGACATTGCTGAGATCAAAGCGGCACTGCATAGCGGTGAATCGTGGGGTTTGACGTATGTCGCGGTATCGCAATGGGACACAACAAGAACCAACACGAACGGACAGACAAAGCTGCCGTACACCGTTGTAGGTCTTTTCCTCAAGGGGTCGGAACTTCACGTCTCCAAGTCTGTGTTGACCCTCCTGGTCGGTGCAAGTGCGGCTGAAAAGAATATTGTCCGATGCCTGGGAGGTGATGAGGATAATGGGCTGTCTGAAACGTTGAAGAGCAGGCTACCGGTTGAAGATTTTCCGCACTTGCTGCAGAGTGGAGCATCACGTTCACTCTACCCTCAACAATCACTCATGGCCCAACAGGATTCTGTCAGTCAAGAGGTTTCGCGGCTACGGGAGGATGTAGATGGCCTTCTTGTATTGAGACGAGAAATGGAGAAGCTCACCGCGGCGGTTACCCAACTGGTAGGTCGTATGCGCATTTGAGGATGGACGCATGGATTGTTGTATAAACCTTGTCAATAGGGGTCCTTTCTTTTAGATTGATATGACTTGCACCCAGATATATGTTTTCTTTTCTTTTCTTTTCTTTTCTTTCTTTCTTTCTTTTTTGTGTGTGTGTAGCTTGTCAATTTGAGAAAAGATTGTGTATAGTTACTTAGGAAAGTCTAAGCAGTATCTCGCTTATAGAACCTCCAGTCCATTAGTCCTTGATTCCTTGAGTTACTGACTGGGTTGGTACAAAAATATCTCGAATGTAACAAGAATAGATAGCAGATGTCGAATGTTCTGCTTTGTGACCTGCTACTACACGAAATATAGACTAAAACAAATGAAAAAGCGTCCGTCAAGCCTATCTTTGAGACGAGATTGCGTCTATCCACGCAAGTGGATGGCAGTGCTAGATACCATTCGATGTAGAGCGAAGGTATTATTATGTGAAGTCGCCCCCTGTCCGTGCAAGTATTTATATCAAAATTGTCTACTCCACAATGCTGTAAAATAACACTATCGTCATGATCGTGCTCGCGGATTCATTAGAAGTCATTTGAATCTACAAGTGCGGATGAAACGCCCCATCTAAACCTGGATTAGATGAAATCACGATGTTCAAAGCTCTTCACATCACCATTTTCTAGATTATGTTGATACACATCATCTAGAACACCGTTTCACTTACCGAAGCGATGCGGGACAGTGCCGAGTTACTGCATATCAACGTTAGATGGATATCCATCGGCATTGTGAGCACCTTATCACCAATGTGGTACATATTTGATTATGTAGTAGGCTTACTGACCCAGCTACTCCCTATGTGTCTGTTTTAGCTACATACATCAATCAAAAATGACCAGTTTCAGTTGGATCTATCTCGTTCCTATCAGTACCACCACCAACTCATGGTGATATTCCAATTCGGTGACGGATTTCACTAAATAATCTTTCATTTGGTAAGATATCCCTTCAACCCCAAAATCTTTATACCGACGTAGCCACGCGCCGAACCAGTCACCATACGAATATCTGACTGCCCCATAATACCAAATTGGCGTTTCCCTACTGATTCCAACTCAGTCTGTATCGATCCCCCGCGGCAGTATTTCTCATGTTTACTAATATAGTATATAAGTTCATGTCTTTCCTTCCAGCTTCGAGCGTAACTTCAAATGCTTGATGTAATGTGCCATTATGCTGCCTATCGACCCAGGTCCTAGCATTCCTCGCGGATACGTGCCGAGAGCGGATTCCATCATTGTGGATGGAATCTTGTTTAACAACCCCTTTAATTATTTAAGACATCATTTCAAGTACCCCGAGGTTCTGTTAGCTACCATGGCCGATACAGGATCCATTTTATCTGGTTCAAGAGCTCTGAACTTCTTCAAAGCAGGTTCCTGTGGTGCTGATTCAGATTGGGACTTCTACGTCCCAGGATGTGAGAGCTCTGTGACCAGGATGATGAGTGCGCTGATTTTGTGTGGAGTCAAGTTCGATATCGTATGGAGAGATGTTGAGCTTTTGATCGACAGTGCGGTGGGATACACGATGAAGACTACAGCGAGAGACTTACGAGATGCGTGTGTGGTGTATGATTCTGTTATGGCTGAGGAACAGTCACCTATACTGGCTCTATATGATAACCGGCTAGCACGCAATTGCATGCGTATCATACAAGCGATTTACCGTTCGGTGGTAAATATGCTGAAAGTAGGGGCTGATTCGCGCTGTCATGCGGATGTGACTGTGCAGAAGACGAATATGGAGAATGGAGAGCTATGCTTGTCAATAGAGCTCTCCGATATTGTGGTCAACGGAGGAGGTGAAAATGACAGTCGGACCCCTTACACATACTATGCTTATGGGGAAGACATTTGTGTCATTCCCGGAAGCATCCCGCTGGATGCTAAATCGATCCCGGTGCAGATGATCATAGCATGCCCTCAACGTGCACGTGGTGGGATGCGCCCGGAGTCGACGTTGGATATTTTAACTAAGTTCTACGGCTCACACGTGCAGTGCTTCATATCCGGCTGGTTCGCGGGGCAGTTGTTTCCCGAATATACGGATAGAATGGAAGCGATCGAGTGGAATACCGGCCAAGGACCGCCGTCTCAGAAGGCGAAAGAAAAGTACAGGCAAAGAGGTTACAGCTTTGTTACACCCCCCAAGAGCCATGCAACCACAATCAAGTATGGGTCTGGCATGAGAGTAGTCCCATTTTGGGGAGTCTTCTCACCTGTCAGCAAGAGCCAGATCCAAGGATATGTTGACTTTCTCGAGAAGTGGATGCGGCTTGTCTCGTGGGTCTCAGACCCAGAGGGAAGACTGCACATGATTGTAGATACCAGGTTGGAAAGAGCACACACTGATGCTGATGAGGGTGTCATAAACTTTATACAAGCCGTTTACAAGTCACTTCCATCGGCTTTGTTACCTACGGCGATGCCTCTATCGGCCGACACAATCGAGGGTTCAAAATTGGTGCAGGACTTACAACGAAGTGGTCGGGTACGTGAGCTGCTCAAGCAGAGTTGTTTTTGCTATTGCTTGTAGTCCACAATTACTGTCGAGTAGCAGCATATGGGAAAGAGGCACTTGAATTGTTCTTCTCAAAGGTCTTGCTTTGTTTATTGCAATTTTGGCCTAGACTTAATTTCTCATTCTCTTTCCACTCCGCCATTTAGTAGTGACTTGCTCTAGTCACCTTGAATCACAAGACCGTAGCATTTACAGTTAACTGTTGACTATCGTGGAACCAAGGCCGTACCGAAACAGATCGTTCGGGCGTGGGCTCGATTATTACACGAAGTAAGATTCAAACAAGAGCCACATGGAACTTATCATTGTGATACGCTTCGGCCTGCTTTCTATATCTTTGAAGTTGAATGACCTACGTACAATAATGAAAGCGCATTTCTGCTCCTAGGTTTGATGAAAGGGGTGCACATGAGACCGCCGGCAATGGTGACTCATAACACTATGCAATTCAAAATATGGATCAAGATCAACAAAGAAAAACATCTCGCTTCACACGCGGGCAGGACGTATCCAATTCCACCTAGTCTTAAGTGAATATTTCAACCGATGCCAAGATGTATGATCCAATATCTGCCTGGCGCCCTTCGACATAAGATACTCCTGGAGATCATGCTTCATGTTCACATCTTCTGCATAAAGCAACCACGCCAGAGGCGTGGTCCACTCCCCATCTTCAGCATTAACATTTGCTCCTTGTTCAACAAGCAGTTTTACAGCACCGAAATGGCAATGTTCAGCTGCCCACGACAACGGTGTTCGGCCGTGCCGGTCCGCTTTATCAACATTCGCCCCTCGCTCTATGAGTAGCTTCATGATATTTGTATGACCGTGCATCGCGGCGTATGACAACAGCGGCTTCCGGTGAGACAGATCTTTGTTGTGACGAGAATTCGCATTTGTGCCGTTGTCCAGATGCTTTTGAACATCACAGTAACTACCCCTTTCAATAGCTTCGATGACGTCGTCGAGCTTTTGCTTTTTGAACATGACGCTCCAAATCGCTTGTAGACAAGGTGGCAAATGCTACAGGTGATGTTTGCAATCTGAAAAACCGACAAGTGATATTTATTTCAATCAATATTTAAATTCGTTTGATTTGTTATGGAAGTTACAAGATTTGATCCGATTATATTTGAGGGAATGGTTACAAGTAATACAGTACTACCACGGCGGTCTGCTTACTATCAAGTTGAACAAGCGGAGTGATTTGGATTATGCCGCCTGATGATCCACCCTGGGTAAGTTGGTAGTAATCCACCAGCAGCATTCGATCCAATTCGGACTGACACGAGTCCGAGCAATCCGGAAGCAGTTGTTAACAGTCCGAGTTAAGTTGATATTGCGGTAGTTGTTCCAGGTGTAGAAGAAATTCCCAACCCAAAAGACCCGCCACCTACAGGTCCAGTCTCATATCGTTCCGTCTCTGCGAGTTTGGAGCTCGACTCCGGACTCAACCGGGGAGCGCCTTCTCATCTCCGTTGACTATTGATAAGAGTACAGCCTATCCCTAGTATAAATTCTCTCCCTCTCAAGCCTTTTCCCTTGATCTTAGAAGTGTGGGTTCCATGTACATGAAATACCCTGTTCATCTCCTTTCGACGAAGTCTTCAAGCGTCGAATCAATATTCACCATGAATCTTCGACATGGCGTCCATGCGCTCATAATGTACAGCGTTCTTGCCCTCACTGAATGCATTGATGCCTACGATCAGGTTCACACATCACAATCCACTGGCTGATCGATACTAAATGATAAAACTAGGCGTACGGACCGATATCATTCTACGCTTGGGATCAGCCGCATTGCAAGGGTAACTGTACAGTGGTCAGTTTCGATGATGTACCGCTATACTACATGCCGAGAAACGTCTCCAATCCTTTTGTCGCGCACAGTTTTCGTTTGGTTGGGCGTGGGCTTGTTGGGAAGGAGCAGCTTGACCTGTCTGTAGCCCTCAATGAGAGCTATAGTACAGGTATAGACCTATTCACTGCGGAAAGCCCATATTGCACGCATTTCCTACGATCTTATACCGGTCTCAATGGTAGTATGGACTGCCATGATGTCCCGCCTTTCACATGTCAGCGATTGTGGATTAACAGAGGTCTGCCTGCTGTGTCTCTACTTCCTTACGGCGGGTCGACGATGGTATCAGATCTCACCTGTCGGACAATTCCACTGCTACCGAACAACGCGTGGCCAACAGGATTCTCATCTAGCATGCTCACCGCCGGCACTTCTAGATCTACACCAGCACTACCCAGCACTATTGCGGCAAACACATCTCCAACCGCATTATCAAGTGATCTATCCACTGTGTCCACGACATCCCCGTTGCGTACAGTAACCGGACATGTTCTTGTTGTTGCCGGCCCGAAAACCACATACACAACAACCTATTTTTAGTCATTGGAACTGTACTATTCAAGTGTTCTAGTGGCTCTCAAACGTTCGGACTTCAATTGCATAGTACCGCTCACGGTCCTTTCACAGTATAGGCATGGTTCATTTGATACCCGAGATAACAACGTTAGACCGACTACTTTGATATCACGTTTGGAAAAGTCACGATACATGTATCTTTGGGATAATCAGAGAAGGTTTTCTTATTATTAATGGATGTTTGGGCGTGCGCGATTGAATTGGTCGATAAAAACTTTGGAGAAATGAACTGTGATAATATGTTGGATCAAGTGACATTACATGGACACGGCAGTTCCTGAAATACATGTATCAATTTCACCATGCACGCTGGGCAAGAAGACAATCTGGCAGTCATTGATTGCCTGGCAGACACTCCAGATACGCCTGTCAGGCTTCACTTAAACGTATTATATTGACAAACAAAACTGGTAGAAGCGTGTATGTACTTCGCAATCAGCCATATAATTGACTGCCCCATGTCCATGCCGATAAGGATATTTTTAAATTTTTTGTCATGTATTCCTCTTGTTATCCAGTATCCCTTCACATCTCTCAATACCATAACAATGATTTCATGCCTTCGAAAATGAAGCCTATAGCAAAGAAAAAGAACAGAGAAAAAAAGAGGCTGAGAAAGGACTTAGGTAAACGGACGAAGAAAATAAAAAATGTCTGCACATGGGGGAATTAACCAGTAAGAAACGACAAGTAACAGGCTATATCTAAGTCAAGGAGTCAAATTTTCTCTTTTTAGCCATCCAAACACTATTTTGTATCGTTATCGACGCCGCTTCCGGGGATTGACCGATCGCTGCGCACCACGTTCAAGTTTCTCTCGCAATTCGCCTAGTGTTTTGTAGTCTTGTCTCCGTAGCTGTAACCCAGGTTCGCTCCCGAAATAATTCATAACTAAAGCAAGAGCATCTCGCGCTTCGTCCTGTGTAACACGTGGCAGGAGTGGTGGCTGCATTGTATGTCCGGTCGACTTCAAGTCTGCGTTGCTTTCATGATGGCTCACTGAACCTTTGCTGTTGATACCGCATGTATCGGTCAAGTTTTGCTCTTCCAATTTCTCGTTCAAGGGTGAGTCGAGCACTGTACCACAGAATGACCCATTGGTGGAATGTTTTGAATCGCTGATACTGTATATTTCGCCATTCTTATCTATAATGCCGGCGTCTTCTGCGAACATCTGGTCTCGGAGGCCACCGGTAGTGGAACTGATTGAAGGATGCCGAGAATGCGCAGTTGGAACATATAGACTTTCCGAAAACAAAGTTGATGCCAGACTAGTCATGCCGGCGGACGACGCCAGGATTGGATGTAGTGCACTTGAATGATCTTGTTGGGCGAAATACCCGGAGGAATTGAAGGCGTTGTCGCTGCCTTCGTCCTTCATTCCTTGTCCCAGAGAGGGCAAAAGACATGGGGTCAGACCAGTAGGTGGAATGGGAGGCGTACCCTCTCCATCACTCACGACTATATCGGCGGAGTTCTCTAGAGAACTACGTACAGTCAAGTTTTCATTTTGCAGGAATTCACCCACCCAGCCTGGAGTGAAGATCTTTTGTTTCTCATCTGGGGTAGCGCAGTTCGCGGCAAACAAGTTCGCTTTCTCTTCAATTTCAGTGCGGGTGACATCAACTCCCTGGCGCTGACTGTTTCGAACCCAGCTGGCGAGGGCTTTTTTGATTTTGGGCACGTTTCCTTTCCGTTGCGTGATGGTTGATTGACTTCCGTTACCCATGCTTAGATACTTTTCCTTTTGTCGAAGGACCTTTGACACGGTGCTGACAGATCATTAGCATGAATGTACATTGGGAAGAACATGTTACATTACCTCCTCTCCACCCCGAACAAAGCTATAGGATCATGTCAGCAAATTCGACTTTTCAGTCAATGTACCGTGTGTACAGCACAAACATACCTCCAATGTCCGCCTGTTTCGCTGACTTATTCCCTTCATGGTACAAGCATATCCGACGGCGATCCTCATCCGTCAACTTCTTTGGAGGTGTCAGCACAGACGGAGTCGTAGGCGAAGTCTGAATGGGCATTAGCTGTGGTGCTGACAAGTTCGGGGCAGACGTGAGCCATAACGTCTCCGAGAAGAATGGCTGGGTGGTCAAATATGGTGGGGGAATACAGCCATCTGGCGACTGGGATGTATCTATTTCGATCCATGGAGAACTTCCATAATCACTCTCCTGGCCGCTGGATGCACCCGCTGTGAGATGTTCAAGAAGACCATCCATGATCGAGGCCAATGACAAACCATGAACGGGAATCGTGTTCTCTCTTCCCAGTGTAGATATCCGTGGGCAGGTTATATGGGCGTTGACTCGGGATCGGGTCTAGGAAGGGAAGTAATCAGATGCCTGAAATTTTGAGGAATGGGCGAGGTGTTTACGGATTCTATGAAACCGGATGCTTGGGATCATGCAGCTACACTTGGCCGGGTTAGGGAAGCCGATTATTAACCTAAGGGGGAGCAGTTTCCTGTATGCAACTAAACGCCTAACAAACTAACCATAAATGAAGCCAATCAGCGTCCCAAACATCTAGGCTACTCCACCAAACATAGTCTAGTAATTATTCCGTGGTTCGATTGATCGATCTTGGTTTGCGGTGCGCGGTCCCTGACTCACGTGGCACACCGAAGACCAGTTGGGAACCCACTCTTTGGGTAAGTTGATGTCAGAAGACCGGATATGATCAGCTAGTTCCACGAAAGGGGCGACGGTGCTTCGAAATCGACCGCAAAGTTTCGAGACGCCTTGCCAGCTTGACACTAATCTTAGATATTCGTATCTTTGGTCTCATTCGATCGCAAGGGAAATTCTTTGGCCTCCGCTACATCGTACATGAAACTAGGGGAATCCTATGGCTGCATTCCGCTACTGAAAGACGGAACAAAGGAGGTGGTGAACAACGAGCGCAAAGGCATTTGCCCAAAGAGGGTGGTACTGGACGACGCAAACCCAAAATTGAAACAGCCCCAATCACAAGTGAAAAGTTCATAAGACCCTGCGGTGCCATAGAAGCTCCAGGGGAAGACGAAAGCCCAGCTCGTGTCATTCGCCTAATCAATATTCGCACGCGGCCAATGCGCAAGCCAGACAGCCGTTTTAGCTGAATAATAGGGCATATCGTCAGGTGAAAGCTGCGAAAACGAGTCTCCACCTCTTCGGAGCCTATACGCTTTTCCCATGTAGGTGGAGATGAAACGAAATCGCATGGACCAGCGAGTATGAGGGGCTTTGATTGTTGCCCGTCTCTTCCTATTCAACCGAAATTGGTATCCAGGTAAGTACGGATCAGCTGTGGTCCTCCTAGGGACCACCGCACGGAAAGGTTGCAACCACCCTACGCATGATTAAGCCACCTATCCAGTGTCGATTACTATCTGGTCCGTATACGTATTGAACTCCAGCATCTATCACCATCTTCCGCCCTGGTCAATGGAGTAGCACATATCATTACTTACAAATATTCCTCGAATTTCGATGTAACCCTTGATCTATGTTACATCTACTAGTCCATACGGTGCGAGACAGTCGTGAAGCATGGTAATTCAGAAGACAGGATCCCCATAATTCAAGGTTCCACGGACCAAAGACGCCTTTTTGGGTTATCTCCGGTCGAGGCATATCCCTCACAGGCCACTATACCACTCCTCCATTAATCACGCTAATCTTGTTGAGCAGAAGTTATAGAGCTCTATTTTGGGTTTCATGGTAGTAGAGTCCGTATACTCAATTAATATTAGCCTCAACATTATTGTAATACCATCCACTAGACTCATAATGGCTCTCTCCCATCCCTGATCTTTTCCTCTTATCCTAGCCAATCAAACTTCACTGCATCCCCAAATTTTTAACTTGCTGACGCTCTTTTATTTCTGTTCTCTCATTCTCTCAGTTTTTTATATATTGTTATCTATTGCCCTGCTAATGTATTTGATAGATATCTGTTTGATAGATATACTAAGTCTACTATAGAACATGCATATCTTTAACGGACATCTTCAGCCTGTTCGTGGTTACGGGTTGGTTTGAAGCAAGTAGGAAATTGACACCTTTGCCTAGAATCTCTTTGCGCAGCTCTGTTTGCCGTTGCAATGGCAGCTTGTCGCCTTGATTTCAAGTTCCTTTACACATTGTTCCCTTCTCTCAAGCCGTCAAGGGTAGGGGGGCGATTTTCTCGCTTGAACCGTAAATCTAGTAATGTCAGCGATCTGTCTTCCCCATTTGAAATAGACATACAGTTCCCATTTTATTGTCTTGCTCCTTTTTAACTCTGTCATTGCATTGGCAATATCGAGTGTTGCTTGGGATGGCGAGGTGCCGCCCAGTGTCAGTAGGCGTAGGCTAACCTTACGGAATGTAGCTTCAAAGACCTTGAAATGTTCTTCGTGTGGTTTGATAGGCAGGACGTGCACCGTATATGTTGCGTATAGATTTTCATTCTGAAACGCACGAACAACGTCTCCCGGGGAAATGTCCACTGGAATCTCAAGCTTCCTTCCAGCACGTAATATTTCGGTTTTCCATTTTGCGAACCCCAGAAGATCTTCCTCTTCAACTGACGGAATCAAGTTTCCTTGCGATAGTTCGACATAACCGTGAGGCGAGAGCGAGCTTTAAAATTAGAGAATGGGAAAACTCGATTTGAGAGCAACAGACTCACCTATAGCATTGTTCCGCAAACCTTTCTAAGTCAGAGACACACCATAGCATTTCTCTAACATGAATCAAGTCGCAAACTGTAGCTGTTGGTAGTGGGCAGTTGCAATCATGGTGATATAAATCGGCTGCAGAGTCTTCGGGAATGATTCTGGACACATCGAAGCCCTCGACCTACATATATGAGGAATTGAAAGCATCTGTTGATCGAACTTGCTCACCTGGAACCCGTCACTTTTAGCTAGGTGACGGTCAGCATAGTGATCACCGACTACATTTCCTTGCATCCATACCTAGTTCATTCGCCCATATTCCATAACCACAGCCGACATCTATGATCTGCAGTGGTTTATCTCCTCTTAGAGGAGCCATGAATAGGCCCTCTTTTAGCTTGAGCCATATCTGATGCATTGGATCTACTCCGTTCGAATATTAGTTGACGATTCAATTATAGAGAAATGAATACAACCTTGTAGTTCTGCCTCTTCCACATCATCAGCATAGAAATTCAACTGACACTGCTCAGTCTCTTCCAAGAAAGACGAGTACGATCGACCGTTTTCCCTTAAGACCCAGAAAGCTCTTTCACGTGAAGGGCGTGACTCTTTTTCCGGACGCAGTTGTTCGTCTGTAATACGGTACATGCCTCTCCATTCTTGGACTGTGAGTTTGCCGACTGAGCATGCCATGATTTTGAAGTTTTCATGAGTTAAATATGAGCTTGGGGCCGGTGTGCAGTGGAAATGGACTAATTATTTGTTATAAGTCAGAACCAGCATTTACAGCGTTACATCAACTCTGTACCAGACTTGGTACTGTAAATCTTTGGACCACTGGCGTGTTGAGGGGAAGGATACCGAAGTTTCAGACCAGAGTTTCCACTTCAACCCTCAGAGTTCTAAGGCTATATCTGACGACGCCACGTAACTACGGAGGCATTACGAATTAATGGGCGTAGATACCCTTATCATATGCTAAATCCAGGAATGATCGGCCCAATCACCTTCTTCTGTTGACTACTGGCTTTTTGCACAGGCAATCTCGA
Organism: Talaromyces verruculosus; assembly: GCA_001305275.1. Taxonomy (NCBI): domain Eukaryota; kingdom Fungi; phylum Ascomycota; class Eurotiomycetes; order Eurotiales; family Trichocomaceae; genus Talaromyces; species Talaromyces verruculosus. Next base: position 26,103 of record LHCL01000128.1, read on the forward strand.
CACTCTCGGATCTTGAAATGATAGTAAATACCCACTCTACTTCTCCTAACCAAAATTAGATAGAGGCTTCAGCTCCAGACCTAACTTTTCATAACTAATTTAATCCTTGGCCATAGGAGAAGCCTTTTAGCGTGATGTCGACACAATGGATTCCTCGTAAACCAATAATTTGCTTGTGATAGGATTATATACGCGTAATACTTACTACACTTTGTGGGCACTATCCAGCAATCCATGGAGCTCTGAATCAATATTCAATCAATGACTGGCGATGCATGCAAGACTAGGATTCTAGACACTGGGAATGATATGTTTGGGTAGGTTTACGTAAACGGACATATAGAACCGGAAGCTTGCTTAATCTACCTTACTGAATCCATACTCAATTCTCTCGTCGTGTTCCTGTATTTCCCTTTTATGGTTCTGTTTCAAAAGTCATTTTCTCGTACCAGCAGTTGTATCGCGCCGGCCAGAACCGCGAGCACGGGGCTTAATATGGCTGCTGAGCCATCATATTCTTGTGCCAGTCGTTGTATTGCGTTGGCCAGAGTCACGAGCGCAGAGCTTAATACGGCTGCTGAGCCATCATTTTCCTGTACCAGTCGTTGTATTGCGTCGTTCAGACCCGCGAACGCATGGCAAAATATGGCTGCTGAGCCATCATTTTCTTGTACCAGTCGTTGTATTGCGTTGTTCTGAGCCACGAGTATCTTACACAACGTAGCTGTTGAGCCACTACGCTTGTTAGTAGCTCCATAGATGGGGATGGCATGCGGCCTACATTGGTTGGAGTGGCATACGCCTTTCCTTGCTGAACTCGATGGCAGGTTTCAGTCGCTTATTAGTCTCTTCATCTGCTGAATCTGTAGGCCGCTTCTGGATTCTGGGCAACCGCGTAGGGTCTTCTGTTGATGTCAGTGGGATTTCATAAAGGGGAGAAGCAAGTGGTACCGTTATTCTCTTTACTTGATTCATCCTCCATGATCGCGAAATTGTTGTGAGATTCTTGAGTCATAGTGAGAACAGATTTTAAAGGTGCGATTTCCTCCATCATCAATGATGTAGCTTTTTTTAAATATGGTCGCTGCCCCAACTTGACTATCCTGTGGCCCCAAATTCAAATCGGCTAGATGAGTTGATGGTCTCAAATATCGGAAAATCTAGTGGAGCTGATAGTATTAGCGTTCTCACCAATAGATGAAGACAATGAAGCGCCTAGGGGGCATTCTCAGCGATACTAAATACGCCACTTAGAATTATTGACTAACGATTGCTATCATAATATTACGTAAAGGAGGTGATCAGAACAGAGCCCAAAGTTCGAGGGGGTAGGACAACGGATTTCATATGTAGCCATTCATAGATGGTGGAAAGCAAGACATCTGTGGATCCTCCAACACAATTGAACCGCAACAAGGACAGATTGGCTGTCGGTTATAGCCAATTGATGGCCATAAAGGATAATCTGGGAACAACCAGACAGCTTGATCCGGTACAACAAAGGATGGTATGGGGGATGCAGGCAACGACTCAGTCTCCACTGCCGGTTTCGGATCTTTGTCATGCCACATGACTCCTGGTGATTGTTTCTTGCAGTTTTCCGGAACAATATCCCTATCCTGTAGATGGAGAATGTTCCACAATCTGTCGAACTGCTTTCGAGCCTTCTTCAGCTCTTGTAAAAGATTATAGAGCTCCGTGATTGTGACATTGCATGGTTTCTCCAGAACGATACGAATAAGCAGCTTTTGTATATCTAGGAATTACTAGTCTATCCTACTTTCCTTGTCAGCATCACTTAACCTGAATTTGATAAATTTTTGACATCCTGTGACCACCATTCGTTACTATGCGATGGAGACTTGTTTTTGAGAAATGCGATGTAGCTTTCGGTTAAATGGTGACAGTACAGTGGACTTGTGCCAATGAGGTAGTTCATGTAAAACGGGATCTGCTCAGCATTGGGACGCAGACGCCGAAATCGTCGTTCAGCCATCATAGTCAACAGCTACAGACGGAGAGAATGCATGTACAATCCCTGCAGGTACTTCCGCAAGCTTTATATCCTTGCATGTTAAGTGGATATTACGTGCCAACCCACGATCCATCCGCCAGCCCATGTGGCGCCAGGCAATCGGTAGCGCGTGATAATTCAGAAGACAGGATCTCTACAATTCAAGGTTACATACGGACTACACGGGCTTTATAGAGTTATCTCCGGTCGAAGTACAGCCCTTACCAGCGACTACATTACCTGCAAGAGCTGAATTCCGAGGGACCCACGTCCTTGAATAGCACTCAACAAAACATATGTCTCTGCGATTCACCCATATTTGAGAACATTGGACCTACAAGACAACAAACCCAGAGACTTGTAATACATGTCTGCAGATACTATGATGCAGGGTTTTTGCGCGCACACCTAGGGGTTAGTGCAAAGACCCATCGATCTAATATGAGCGATCGATGACATTTGAGTGGACGGCTTCTGCAAATGAGCGTTTTCGCTCTGAATGTATGCGGCGGCGATGGCGCGAAATGCTTGAGGGCTTTGACAATCAATCAGCAAATATACGACTTAACTAGACTGGATAGTGAGATACTTGCGTCGGAGAAGGACTTGCCGCAATTTTCATACTCGCACATATAAGGTCTCTCACCAGTATGAGTCCTCAGGTGGGTTTTAAGAGCACTATTCTGAATGAAGCTCTTGTCGCAAGCGGGCTCTGTGCAACGATATCGGCGGTCTTGCGTGTGGCAACGGTAATGTCTACCCAAATCTTGTTTGCGTCGAAACGACTGGTTAATGCTGGTATAACTATACTATGTCCACTAAAAAACGTTGAACATGGGTTATATCTACCTTTCCACAGTTGTTCCAGCAACATTTATAAAGTAGTTGTTCTGCCACTGTATCATTTGGATCGCCGCGATTGGTAGCAGAATCGTGTGATGGATGTGAGGGAGATACAGAATCGATATCAGAAACTGTTCCACGGGTCGAAGCTGAAGGCCCCGAAATAGAACATGTCCGAGAAGATTCTGATAAAAGTTTCGGACCTTTGGAAAGATTCCGGATGCGCTGCTGTTGAAAATACTCCAACCCTCGTAATAACGAAATAAATTTCTTCAATGGTTCTATGGGTTTGACTTGGTGCCTAAGCGCCACTATCGCCTTCAGCCCAAGTATCGCCTTCGGGCCATATGACTGGACTTGGCAGTGAAACACTGCTTCCAACTGCGAGACAGCCGATATAATAGAGTGCTCGAAATCGCTTGGTGACCATTGTACCCTCGTTTGGATAATTTCCAGGTCATGCGCGAGCTCTGGTGGCCGATTATTAAAACATGTGATGCTCAGCAGTTGGTGGAGTGCCTTGAAACTCGTTGGAGTCATTTGACATGTGTGAAAAGCGTGAACGAGAAGAATGAGATCCCCTTCAACACCGGCTGTCAAAAGCCATGGCGGGCACAGAGCAGCTAATGCATACAGCGACAGGAGCCACTGCGTTGGTAAAAATGTCTCAGCAGTTTTAAGAGAAATCAAGATATTTCGAACATATAGGGTGTTACATGAAGCAATGTGCTGTCGAAATTGGTCAAGATCCGTTGGAATCTGTGGGAGGCATGTAAACCAAGCAGTATGCTTTTCAGTCCTAAATTGATCGTAAGACACGAAACTTTCAAGAAGAGCAAGGATCGCTTACCATTGCAACACTCTATGCACAGCCTCTAGCTGGTGTAGATGCCATGTGCCGCTCATTTCGAAAGTCCTGCCAAGTGATATTGGAATAGTCTGGTTGGTAGCAACATCAGCCATAAGACTGTGAATTATGATGCATAATCTCTCAAACCTCCCCAAAGACAGAGGCTTTGTCGATATTTCAAAATCCATAATATGGAGATTGCCGATCATAGGGTGCCATGGGTTCTCTTCCAATAGTTGCTGCGTCAATATACGCGTTGTCGTCAGCAGTGGCAGAGTAAAATCCAAGCGACTCATGCGGCATTGGAGCATCGACATCTGCGTAACAACGAGGTTCAAAAGGTGTGGCTGAAACTTTGGCAACAACAGACGGAGCATACGGAATAAGGTCGCATATGTCTGTCGGTTTAAGTTACCGTTATGTGTTGCTTCAAGCCAGAGGGTCAAATCTTGCGGTGTCTCCTGTATATCCCTCAAAGCGGGGGGAAGATAGAATGGACATAGTGCTGCAAGTTCGCACAGCAGCAAAATATTGTACCCCGGCTTGGAGTAATCAACGATGTGTAGCAACAGACATTGTCGCGCCTTGGAAGCTGAGGACAACAGGAATTGTTCATACTGTTCCAGTGATAGGATAGTTCGATCACGGTAAGGTTTCTGACACCTGTAACAGTGTTAGAAACGGCCATCAAAAATAGGAAGATAACGTACTCAATGTATAAATTGTATCCTGCGATGATTGTTTCCATGTTGATCCGGACGGCTGATGTATGGTACTTCCTAGTTTAGTGACGCTGTATTGTAGTAATTCCCGGAGAAGACATACTCTCTCAGAGCGGGGGATGGGCTTCTTAAATGACCAACAGTCTCAACTGCGCCTGCAGGAATCTATTCAGTCTTTTCCGGTAATGGAAATTCTCGGCTTGCATGATACAAAGCCCACTGGGTTCTACTATAGTGCATGACCAGTATTCGCTCGGGCACAGTGTGAGCAGGCAATTGCTATTGAACCCGACACCCCTTAAGTAGCGATAGACTGATTGCCATATGCGCAGCCCAATACTCGCCGGTATTCCTGGTCCTAGATGCTAGTGCATTTAAAGTCAAAGATCTCCCAGGTTTTGTTTCACATATATGCTTTATCTCAGCGAAAGACAAATACTAACTAATGTACATATTGATAATACAAATTCCATGTTTTCCCATCTTCTGTGCAGATTTCCACATGGAGATTTGCCCAGACACCCAATATCTGAAACTCGACTGGCATCACGAATTCTAGTCGTTCAAAACCAAGATAGACCATTCGCATGAGTCCTCGTATGCACTTTCTGAATATAACTCTGATTGAAACTCTGATAACAGCCAGACACTGAGCAATAGTGTGGGCGCTCGTTCGTCCCGGTAGTGCTGTTCCAAGGTGAAAACGGGCTCAAAACACTGGTCAATGTCAGTCAAAATAACCTCTTCGTAGAGGGTGGGGGTTTATCTACCTTCCCGCTTATAGTGCGAAAGTCGCGATTCCGCTGTTGTGGATGTTTGCCCACATGAGTCGATGCGGGTCATGCTGTCACAAGTCGAGACCGAGAAACCCGCAGACGGCAAAGTCCTACGGAATTTTGACGAAGCTTCCTGGATCTCTGAAGAATTGCTGATCGTGTATAGATCAAAATGCACACGCTCACGCTCCAATACCAGGCGAGACAGTGGTTGCGTCTTTGGCGAGGGTGGTTCCGACGTTGAGATCCGATCCTGATCGTACTCTCGATAGCTGCGCTTCGAGGCCCCTTGCCCTAGCAGAAAATCTGAAGACCGATATTGCGAATGCCTCACTTCTTGTTCTTGACTGGCAGAGTCCAGATTTATCGGTCGAGAAGCATTGTGCGTCGTCGTACTCGTCGATTCCGCGTTCGGTTTGCTTCCCTGTATGGGCTTTTGTGCAGATACCCACCATCTAAAACTTAGCCAGTATCATGAAAGTTGGGTATTCCAGACTTACAGTGTCATATAGTCGTCTTTCTGTAGCTGGTCCATAGTAATGGCAACCTTCATTTTCGAATCATTAGAAGAGCCACCTAACAATCCGTCTGCGAACGCCTGAAGCCTGCGTCTTTCGAGATCTATGTGATCGCCAAATTTAATCTCCTTCACTATCACATTCCTTACTTCGAATCCAGTCTGTCCTAGATAGTGTTCAAGCCGTGGCGCCACATTAAGCGACATACCCCGGCTCCGGGACTCTGTCAGAAGTTCCTCAATGAAGTCAAGATTCCGTTTCTTTCCGGTTTTTCCGTCTATGGCTGTCACACTTTGCTCCCACCATTCGACGTAACCTCCAGGTTGGAGGAGCTCGTATACTCTCCTGAGCAGTGCATCCCAGTCTTCAACACAGCTGACAACGCCATCAGCTTACCGATTTGAACTCGAAAATAGTCGCCAGACTCACCCATCCAAATGGCCAATGTGAATCAGATCAAAGTGATTATTCTTGTCAGTCAAATCTCTATGATAGTCACCCAGATGGCATTTCAAATTTGGTGGTACCCATTGCGGAAGAAGGTCGACGGTGACATCGAGTCCAATGACCTTTGCCATTGGATATTTACTGTAGACTTATTAGCTAAAGGTTCAAGTAATGCGTCTTAACTTACTCCGCGATCCTCTTCGACCATTTCGCTGTTCCGCAGCCTAAATCCAAGATATGTCGAGGACCCTTGAGTTCGCATAGATGAAGTGCGCTTTGCGATTCTTCCAGCTTAAGTGCACTTCGTAGTACTCTGTTATCTCTAGACATTGAATTAGCAGCTTCGAGGAAGGATTGTATACGATTGATTACCTCTCCCATGTCTAAACATTAGCGAACGAAATTACCTCGAGAAGAAGGGCCACTTACATCATTGAGACGTTTCTCTTCTCCCAGAACAAGTGATAAGCTACTTTGATTAGCTAGCATGTTATATATATATACATGAAATATTCACGTACAAGTACTAAAATCTCGTTAGCATATTGTACACGTTCCTCATGCCGCATTCATACCTTAGCTTCGCCTTGTATCTGGGCCGTCCCTTCAGGGCTAAGGTCCTCAGTCAAGTTTGAGCCCTCTGAGGAGTACCCATCATCGTCGTCATTCGATAAGTGCGACATGGCGGTTAATCAGCCTGAGTAAGGGATTATTCTGTCGTACAAGGCTGCGAGGATGCATGCTGAATCATTTATATCTGCTGATGCATAATGCACGCTGTGGGGAACACTGGCCTACATGCTCCTTGCCAATCACTAGGTTTAGCCTCTCGCGTCATGGATCATAAAATACGAAGGCTGCTTCGGATGCAAGAAGGGGCTGTTCTAGATCCATTTTCGAAGATACAATCTCACCAATCGGATCTTCCACAAGATCTCCTAATCGGTAGCAGTCCCCTCTTTTGGAAAATGCTCCCGAATCAAAATATAATTTACGGTCTCCAAGAGTGGCGCGATAGCCGGGTATTTCTAAGTGGAGTATTCTATCTTGTGCTTCAATTCACTGACAAGATTTCTTGTTCTATTGGCAACGAGAGTTGGTCCATTGGATCCTCGACTGCATCCGTACCAGACAATGAAACATCGCCTTCAGTTCTCAATTTCTGTCCTAACTGTTTAGTTGGCAGTGGAGGTGGAGTCATTCCTTGATTCGTATTCAAATCAAATGCAATTGCACTATTATTTTGCCAAGTACTCCTATACGTGACGAGGCGACGTAACGCAAGAAAGTGTGGTCTCGATTAGCTCTTAGTGGATATATTTCTCAAAAACATATCCACTCATTGCTAGTGCAGCCAATCATATATGCAGTGTTACACGACCCACATAGAAGATGAATCCGAGCGCCGACCCGCGCGCATTTCACAACTTCATTCCATAACTCACAGATGACCATGGACAACCGAGATATACAGATCACAAACGCGATTCATTTGATTTACAATTGCACCGAGGATGAGATCCATCGTCATGGCGAACAGATGGATCTACTAGTCAGTCGTATTGGCGCTGTCCGTAGCCTACCAGACAGGACAGACCAATCGCAACCGCTCATCGCCACTCGTGAATTCCTAGACAAGGTGCAGTCATCATTGGACGCCACATATGATATGCAGGATTGCAACATCGTCGAGTTCCTCATCATCGCAATGCGTAGAAAGACCCTCTCAACGAATGAGAACGCGAGCCTTTCGTTTTGTTCTCTCGGCCGCGGAAGTAACGAAATCGACCGCCAGTCACACGTCCAATGTGCATTATATCACGCAATTGCTTGCAACGGAACAGATGATCCTCTTGAAAGATCGTCAAATCGCGAAGAGTTCTATTTAGGCAAGATACCCGCATACTGCAAGAAAGTCAATGCGGAGCTCGCTGTAATGAGACGTTGTATTAGAACGGGGTCAAAACTTGAGTACTTGCGACGAGCCGCTGGTGGACCGGGACTACTGACGGTGCTTGCTCCAGTGGTTACGTCTGTGAGTTCGGTTCCGTGGCCGGTACTGCAGGAAGTGCCTACGCTAATGAAGGAGTATCCCCTCATACTGAAGGCGAGTCATGATTTCAAAGGTCGATCGTCAAACTTAAATGCCGCATACAAGTAAGTCTGCTTGATTGGTGGAAGTTCTCGCTACATGTAACTAACAATACAAACCCCAGCGCGTGTTTATCTTGATTGTTTCCACCAGAACCGGCGCATAAAGGGAGAGACATCATCTTCCGGATCTACCAATGCAGCCGACATATCCGGAGTGTCTGTGGAGTAAAGTTGACAAACAAACATTAATTCGTTTTCGATCGGCCAGGCAATTTTACTTTGATGTGGAAGGAGTAAGAGGTTGTCGAGCGTGGTGCCATATTTTTTCGGCGATAACTTCTCAGTGCGAATCCGTTCCTGAACTTCCTGCACTGTGGTGAGTGGATGAACGTCATATATCTGAAGGTGCTCGATTTTCTTATTGACGGATCGGACCAAGACGGCTGCATCGTCGTAGCCGGATGGACATATCAGATAGGGCCGTGGTGATCTTTTATGGTCGGGCGCCTGAGGAATGTAGTGGACGAGCTTTATGGGTCCACGCACCGGGTGGCCGAGCAACTCCGTTTCGTCTTCACGAGCCTATGATCTTTTAGTGTCACACTGACTCTGGAAATATTACAACGCTTACCCCATCTTTAAGGAATTTCTCCAGTAATTTGTAGACCTTCGAATTCCATTGCGGCTCGACCCACTTGAAACCACCGTAGTCAATCACTTCAGAACCATTTAGTAACCCATGTACCTCATCACATAAGTCGTCAGAGGGCGATTTTCGATACACGAGTTTTATTTTCGTGATGGGATCCTCCATGACATCGTCACCTTGTCCATATTGCTCGAGGAAGTCTTTGAAAATGCTGTCGCCGGAATCTTCCATTTTGTGCGGGGTCGATCATGTGATTGGCATTGGATAATCTAATACCGCATTGGACTAGACAGGTAACTTAGTCACTACTTAGTGAACATCTTGTATTAACGGGAGAACGCATTCTTATATACAGAATACAAAATTTTCAATTAGATATACTAAATGGTGATGGCAGGAAGATCAGGGTAGGTGAGAATGAACAGAATTCAGCCAGATTTTCGTGGTCGAAGACTTCCACAGGCCAGCATCTGTATTCGATCGTGCTCACGTACATTGATGACATTTTCACTTTTTTACTATTGATATACTGCCTTGATCAATCGCCTCATTGTTACATCCAAAAGTCAAAAAAACCTAGCAGAAAGCTGCTGGTGTTCGAAAGAGTATACTAGATAGTAGCATAAGCTAGGAGTACATGTACTTGAGAAATCGTATCGCACAGACAGCAAGCAAAGAATTGGTCGAACAGTCAGGATGGGCCTAGATTGGCATAGGGTTGTTTCCGCCTGGAACCCAATCGCTTTCTCAATCTCAACATTAGAGGCGTGCATATGGACAGGTCGTCCTCGAGTCAATGCGTGGACTGCCATGCAGATGCATGAGGGAATTTTTCGCTTTCGGTAGTATGCGGCATTCACTGTGATAGTTATCAGCAGAGATCGATTGGCTGATTGATGTTTACATACATATTTTGCCTCGGATAGGTAGCTTCGCATAGGACAGAGTGGCTTGGGCCATCGTGCTGTCCATTGCAGGTGGACACTGTGATATCGGTCAGGGACTACGGTTCGGACGTTTATCCCAGAGCGTCAACTAATAGTCTGGTTGCAGCTAATTTAGTCTCTCCTGATTTACGCGAGAGATGATTTTGATCGGTCAACGATAGCTTGATTCGAGAGTATTCGAGGCATACCTGGCAACTAAACAAAGATAGAAAATAAAACAAATGGTGGAGTCTGCCTCCTAGAGTAACTTAGGATTCCATTCTTCCAATACCCCAATGACGTTCTTTTTCATCAAGCCAAATTCTATGAACTCCTAAGAGCACCTGATATTCCATGTCCTCCATCACGTTATTATCGTCAGGTGGTATGGAAAGAAATTCCAAAATCAATCGTCTCCCCAGTTCGCGTTCGTCCACATTTTCTAGCATTTTCTCAAAAACGTCCAGGATCACCCGCCGAACAAGGATCACCATTTTCTATATTCGAGGTTACTAGTAGCCCTTGAAGTCCTCGTGGAGTACCTACTTGTATCCGAGAATCCGTATCCATCGTTACCCGGAGTCACGTCTGCGCGTCAGACAAGCTGCGAGGGGGTTCTGCTGCGTTGATGGGTGCACACGACAGCTTTTTGAATAGTATTTATAGATGCATGTGATATTAATTGATATATCTGATTATCAAGGTGATAAACTGGATGTGCGACTAGAAAATTGCAGTTATATGTTGGGTTCACTCAACAGGGGTCTGGGCGTTTGCTAAGTTTGGAATAGGTCCTGCAGTAGTGATAGCAGGGAAACATTTTCTCACCCCTTGTCTAGACTTAGAACGCTAGATCAAGTTATGGCTCCGGTAAATTGCTTTTCGTATAGCGCTTGAGATCATGCAGATTAATTGACAGCATCACCAATCAAAGCAATGACAGAACTCCTATACGCAAGCGCTAGTGATAGTAGAATAAATACAACTTTACATTCCATCGCAAAATCTCGGGTTGAATTTCCTAGAATCAATTGTTAAATCAAGGAATGGAAGAAGCTAAATAGGAGATGTTTGCGGCATCTAATATTGACAGTTATGTAAGCTGAGACTAGTAGTACATGGACAATCGGATCACACAGAGAAGCAGAATGCACCAGCAAAGGATTTTCAGAACAATCCAAACAGGCCTAGACTTGTAATGTGTCGTTTGATTCCAGGGCGAGATCGCTTTCTCGACATCGAAATTAGAGGCGTACATATGAACTGGTTGTTCGGTCCATGCGTTGACAAACGTGCCGATGAATGATAGAATAGATCGCTGTCGAGAGTTCACTGCTAGGATTATCAGCAGATGTTGACCAGACCACTATTTTTACATACGTGTTTCGCATCGGACAGAGTAAGCTGGGCTGCTGGACACAGTGATGGTGGTCTTGACTTGGATATCTTCCATATTTGTGACAATTCAGATCTTGGATAGCACAATTTGGATTTGGACTGCATCATGCACCGTCCATACATGGCGTACGCATCCCTTTTATGTTTTGGTCGGGGATATGCAATAACTACGACTCGGAGGTTTGTCCCAGAGCGTCAACCACTAGTTTGGTTTATAGTCTCTTCCGATCTAAGCGAAAGATGGTTCAATCGAGCAACGAAAGTCGGGTTCTCCGCAGTACACCTGGCCGTGTATGGGTGGATTGGTTATCGAAGCCTCTCCACGCCGATATTTGAGTCAAAAGCGTTTTATCCTAGTAACATCATCTAATCCATTCATTGGGAGGCGGCTTATCGAGTGGCTGCGGCTCATCCTTGTTAAATGAGTCACTGGCCACCACCCAATCTATCTTATCTCCCTTTTCATCTACGTAATAGAAGACCAAAGGCTCATTCTGTGCGTTGTATACGTGTATTGCCAATCTGCCTCGCCGCTGAATCTTCCATTTGCCTTTGGGTCAGACATAGGAAACATAGGCTAAAGCGTACGATGAGTCGTAAATTGTGGGGCTGCTATCTACCTAGACTGTCCACGCGGTTGCAGTAATCATAATGTCTATCCCAACATTGTGCGAGTAGCCCATGGAGCATACCACGTACACAAAACACACGCAACTGGTTTGACCACCCCCTACTTCATTGCCTCTCCTTCTTTCGCCAATTCCATCTCCGTCTCGGCTTTCAAAACGTCTCTAAAGCGGAGTACCTTTGGATCGATCTCCTTGGCATACCGGCAGAAAAGTGATAAACACAGACGTAACTCCATCAATTGGACAGTCTTGACTTCCAATCCTTGCTGAACTTTTAAATAATCGAGAAAAGGTAATTTTGTGTTGTTTTCATTGAAGGGCTTGCAAGTTCCTGCTTCGATAAGCCCCGTTATTGTCTCTTCGTTGAGATCGAAAAGGCAATACCAGCCACATCCTACTGGCACTACTGGGCGACAGCCGAATCCATGTTCTTGTAGCCAGGTTGTGGCACGTGCGGCATTTTCAGAAAACCACTTCTCGGGAGTTTTCCGGCGCAGATCCGCATCTGCAATACATACACCTTCGGTGAAGGGCGAAATCCTGAGAAGCTGTGCATGTTTTAGTCGCGTAGCTGCAGAGGAGAGAGGGGAAAACTGACATGTACCACTGGTGTAGACATCGGGACTTTCATATGAAATTGCAATCGAGGAGCGAGTATTTGTGATCAATAAACGAAGGTCCAAACGAGCCTTTGTGATAAAAAGACAGAAATTCACAAAAATAGATGGGAATCCAAATTATATACTATCTATTCTCTTACAGACGTCAGAGTGCGGCTGATACATATATGGTGGGATTGTTGTTGAGTCTCTCTCTCTTGCAGTTGACTTGTCAGAAGAAGAAACCCGTGGAGGGATGCAGCCTGCACTCTCAATAAATGAAATTAGATCATCAAGTTGGGAGCGATTCAATAGACCGTCTTGACGGGGGTCTTCGAGCGTATCAGCTCCAGAAGAAGCCGCCAGTTCGCGGTCATCCAATAAGCCGTCCAGATAGGGGTCGTGAGTATCTGGTGGAGGCGGAGGCTGAGGCTGGGATGAGCGGACACTGATTGTCTCTTTGACAGTCCGTATACTCTCCGAATCGGGTTTGGCTCGCGTAAGACCTGCTGTATAGGTTGCCTCTGGCTCCACCAAATTTGTTTCCACGGTCTCGATGGTTGGTTGAATTGAGTGGACTCTTGTATTGGGCGGTGACGACAAGTTGCTATCAGCTCTAGATAGAGCCGCTGACGCTTCGGTTTTGAAAATCAGGGAAAGAATTCTTCCCCATATCCGTCTCCACCAAGCCGGCGTCGTGTCTCCAGGTCCGGTGCACTGTCTCTCTAAATCCAGATCTTCAGGCGGCAGTTTTTCTGTATTGCGGCAAAAGAAATCCTCTGAGTGTTCCACCCCCTTGTCTAGACTGTCCCTAGGCGGCAGGGCCTCTAACGCATTCCGGTGATCTAACAAGGCCGAAGGTTTGAGATCCATGTTCGAGATATGCTGGGTGAAGAAAGATCAATGATCGCTCAAGGGGCATGCGGCGTATGTAGTGATTGAAAATTTATTGACTGGAAAAGGGTTGAGCTCGAGACCGGTAAGAGGCTTGATTGTGTCTGTCAAGTTGCGGTGACAGTAGGACAAGGCTGACGTCCATATATAATATAGATGGGTTATGCATACATCATCCACCATGACATATCAGGAGCAGAGATCAGGTGGAAGCTATGATCTGCTCCATCATTGTCCTTATCTAGTCCTATCACGTCTTCTAAGTATACGACACTGGTATCCCTACGAATGAAACGTGTGATACTTTCTTTCATAATTCACTAAGCATACAGTATAGCTGATAGTCGGACGTGTGTCCTAGAATGTCGAGTGTTGATTCTGATCACAACCAGTAGGATTCTTTGCCGGCAAAATACCCATCTTCCAATCCTCCATATTCACACTTGTCGATTTTCCTATGCCGGGTACAGGAAACACGAAGACCCGTCTTTCTCCTCCATCCGAGCGGATGGGTCTAGAATCCATATTAGATCATCAGTCCAATCGAGTGTTAGGATAAGACCGGTGATGTTCTGAGGATATCCTAGACCAAGGATGTGATTTACTCTAGCAATATCATGACACCGCCATTGTCTAATAAGCGAGACTCTAGTTCATGGTGTACCTGTGCGTATTTTTGCAATTGACGTGCTAGATATACCTACGCCTGTGGCTACATAGATTGCTTTGAAAAGAAGGCCTGTTATGAATAGCCCAGAACCTTGTCAGGTGTCCTGCCTTTATGCAACTAAGCGCCTCGCGATCACACCATACATGCAGCTTCCGCGGTTTGAGCGCCTTACCAGAATAGGCCGAAAAACCGCACATGTGCGGTTTTTCGGCCTATTCTGGTAAGGCGCTCAGAAGATGAATCAATTAACAGTGCAGCTGGCGGTCAAAATTCTTTCAACTGACAAAACATGGCGGAAAAAATTATCCAAAGTCTACGGGCGCTCGCAAGCAAAATAGAAAATCTCGGTGAGGGAGCAGACAGAATTATCAGTAACGATGAGGTAAGGACTTGGATTGTGCAAGGCTGAACATCGCTGACGAAGCTCGAAGGGTCTGGCATCCGATTTCCAAGAGTTGCTGAAAGTCGTGCCAGCCAAATGGAAGAAATCTGGCGAGAACAGACTGTTCTCACAATTGCAGAAAAACGCAAAAGATATTAGTATCAATGAGCGTCATAGGGAAGTAATTTGGAGTTGGAAAAATACACACGAAGACTTTTGTTCGCGTCAAGCCAGGACTACCGTCGACCCTCATAATACTCCAGCATTAGATGGGTTAATCGACGGGATTGAAAGTGATGATACCGACCTTATTCTCAGCTCTGTACATTGGAGAATTTCGTTGCTGGTTATTACCTTGGTGAAAGATGTTATCTGTAAAGATTTTACTGATTATACGGAGATCACAACATGTTTTCAATCCAATGGGCTTGTGTCAACCGAAAAGCTCAATTATTTGAAGAAGAACATGCGCCGTTGGGTGGAAGCCGGAGCCAAGTACCGAGATCTATCGGTCAAGCTTGGTGGATATGGTAGTCTGATCTATCTCCCAGACATCGGTCGCACAAAGTAGGTGTATCTATCATATGAAGGCGAAAAAGATACTAAAGCTTCATCGCAGCTACGAGAAATATTACAATCCGACGCAAGACTCAGCATTCGCTGTCATCGGTGTCCTCGCTGGATCCATTCCTCCTGCCGCTGCGCAGAGTTTCGACGGGATTAATGCTCACAATGTGGTGGATGCGATCATCCAGAGTACGATTGATAGGCTCAATGACTGCCGTTTGATTATCATTTCAACGCCACATGTGGGTACGCAGCAGCCGAGACGTACCACTCGAGTTGAGAGATGTCGCGTCAAAAACCAGTCGTCTCAGACACGGAAGAGGTCTAATAAAAATAGTCAGGACACGCCTGGGTCAAAAAGGCGACGCGTTGATGTGCGCAGAGCTGGAACCAGGGCCGCCACAATAACAACTTGCGGTGCAAACACAAATGACGACAATATTGGAGCTCGCCAAGCTGAACCGTCAGCCGAAGAGGTAGTTTTGGCCCTTTGGAACTTCCGAGACAGCCGACCAAACTTATCAGTCAATGAGCAGTCTCTAACTGCTTACAGAAGAATTGCTCATGACTCATCCGCAGAAGCGCAAAGGTTATACAATCCTTCAGTGAACACTGCCGGTAGTACAACTTCGAGTACTAAAGCCGCCGAGACCACATCAGAAGTTGATGGGAGCAATATAATGTCATCGGAAAGGACTTCCGTGAATTCGATGTCTGGCGGAGCTTCTCGTCATTGGATTTCAAGCTCAGCAGGTTGCAACTCGGAATTTCGGCCAGTCAACAATGGGTTGCCGGCTGGACAGGCTGACTTGCTTCCTTCCACTTTCCGCAACCCGCAGGTAGCTTCCAATCCAATACCTACTATGAGTGAGGAGCAACTATCCAGTAGACAACATCAGTCTTCCTCGGCAACCGATCACGTCTTTCAGCCGGGGGTTTCGAATTTAGACTGGCAGCAGCGGAGCAATCTACAGGAAACAAGAGAGCAAGTGGAATCTGGAACGTCTCTTCACGATAACATTACTCAAGGACATCTACCTAGAGACATGACTCCAGCACTGGATGATTTCCAACCTCCAGAATTCGAACTATTCCCACAAATTCCTGAATTTGATCTTTTTCCACAATCATCTTCTCTGTTGGATTCTTCTAGCCTTCCAGACTTTGATGTTTTATCACAGCTCCCTGAGTTTGACCTATTTCCACTGCTGAGTACAAGCTCAGCTATTCCTTCTCATATCAGTCCTCCATGATTATGACGATCCAGCAATGTAATAAAGGTTGCCGGAAATAATGTCGCCTTTTTTAAATGAGGTGGGCTCTGAATTGACGGTGAGTGCCTTTGTTATTGCACCATCGATTATCTTAGGCTCGCCGCTAATTATCTTCACTGGTAATATAAAGCCCCGTTCTGATTTGATTCTATACGTCCCGGTCGTTTTCCATGCACGTAAATCTCTCGATTTTTGAAGGGGTAGTGGAAGATCATTGCGTATGCTATCAAGTCTTGTTGCGATGTCATCATTGTTGCAGATAAAAGTGTCTAGGTCTTGCGACTGCTGCCATTTCGCTTCTTCGGAGGTGAGGAATCTCGCTAGTTCTTCCATACCGGTTTTTACCGGGCTATAATATGAACAGGTTCTTAATTAGTAAAGAGCTTGACCTTGTGGGGTTATACGTACTACTGTATGCGATGTTGTGCTCAGACTTGCGACAAACAAAATATAACGGTGATATTCCTTTTTATCTTTGCATGAGGGGTCAAGAGAGCGCGGGGCTGACTGGCTAAGTTTAGGAATTAAGTAGGCGGTGACAGCTGGCATTTAGGTAAAGTCGCAATCGTTTGGGCTGGGATCAAAGGCTGCCCGACATACCTATCTATATCCAATGTCTTGCCGTTTTTCCTTCAGTAGAACCTCTATTTACTTGCATGATTGAGGCTAGACGTAAAACAATAATGTAACTTTCTAGAAAGGACGGATGGTTGATAACGCTTGGTGGAGTTTTATAATCTACAGCATGGACATTCTGATACAGTTGCAAGCACTAGTGCCTTGTGTTAAAGAGGGGGATATAAGAGTAGCTTGAATTTCCTTCACAATTTGCTTGTTCTTAACCTCATCAAATCTTACGTACATTACATATTGAAGAACTCAGTGTGAAAGAAAAGGTATATGAGATTCTCCTTCTGTGTTATGACAAAGCTAAGACATGCAAGATGTGCGATTTGTTGTGCCGCCAGTATCGAGGTCCAGGTGGTTGTGGCCATCAATACGTTATTGGTATCCAACGCTGTCAAACGTCGTTCAGTCGCCCCGACAAAGCCTACTGCACACCACCAAGCGGCAAGCTTCGTGATCTCGATAGAGTCGTCGATATCCAGGATGATAATTATCCGGGCCGTTGTCCAACATGCCTCGGCCAAACTCCTCCAAGTTCCGAAGGTTCTGAAGGTGGATGGGTTGTATAAGATTGGTTCGCTCGCGGAACGAATCACAAAGTCAACTGCCTGATGGCCACAATGTCGTTTACCTATCATCGCTAGCCAAATAGTGACTGGATTACTTTACCGCTATCCCGAATATGGTGAGCGCAGCGCAGATTGGAACATTAAAACAGTGGAATTATACATTAAAAAAGGCCTCTCTAACAAAATTTCCAGAAGTGTAATCAAGTCCCCTAACTACTTTATAAAATTTAAGATATAAGTAATTTATATAGTTTACTATCACTAAAATAAAAATAATGTAGAATTATGGGGAAATATCTAGGTTGTGGTGGGATATGGATGGTAATATGATTTTCAATATCCTCATACAAATCTCGAAATTTTGTATGGGAAAATCAGAAATATCACAATTTCACTTCGGTGACGCACATCCACTCGTGCAACGAGTGGTCGCGGGCTTGGCGGCACGGGTACGGAGTACATAGTCGGTCCAAAAGTGGGGCCACGTTTGGGTGGCAAATATCTGTGCCTGTCAGGTTTTCACTGAGTACTACGTGACCAAGCTAGTACAGCAAAACATAAGGATTCAGTCGCTGCTGAAACAGGTTGCGAGAGCTCCACCAATTTCTACAAGTATGTCATTTTGAAGCACAACCAAATCGACAAATCTTCGAGACCTTCAAAGATGGAGCCAAAAAGGATTATTCTCCGCCTGCGAAATGAGGACTTTCCACTCTTCTCTAACAGCGATATACGTGAATGCATCAAGTCTTTTCTTACTTTCAGTAATCGGTCGCCAGAGGAGCTTGATGCAGGAATACATTACTTTCACGTTCAGCCTCCAATGACACCAAATGGAAGGTTCCATATAGTGATCGATCTTGAGACGTCGAAACATTCAGGAATTCTCCAGTCAGATTTTCCGCACGAAATATATCGTGTTTTGCCGAAAGACAATATCATGTGAGTTAGTAGGACAGGCTTTTACTACTTTTGCTAACATTGGTAGTCATATGATACCTATAAGCAGAAAGGAAGAGCGCGAGAATCTCATTCGAAAGATCAGGAAAGAGTCCGACCAAGTCTACCCTTGGGGACAAGATAAGAATCCTTCCATGGAGGGATAATAGGGGAGAGGCAAATTTGAGAGATTCAGGAGGTATATAGTCTTTTATTGATCTAGCCGATATATGCACCTTTTTCGATACGCTGGCGAATGGGAGTGCCTAGATATATCGATAGTTCAAAGAGCAAATCTGTTGCGCATTCTCGGCGGCCTTGAAGAAGCGGAATGGTAGAGTCACTAGAATAGGTTGGAATTTTACATCAGCTTTCGCATCTACTAGATACACTCTATCAACCAGTGCCGAATAGGATGGTGAACGTAAAGCTCAATGAAGGCACATATAAAGCACCAGCAAGGACCATTTAGTGATCATCGCTTTCCTCCAAAATCATCTTTCAGATATGAGATACGATGTCAGGACACTTGGAAATCAACGCAGAGCGCTGGGTGCGACGCCTACGAAGAGTTGAGACTCCCAAGATTGACCAGGCATTCGATGCGTGTCATCCTGAACTGAGACCAGTCCTTGAAAAGATACGTCAAGGGCTTTACGAAGTAACAACCGAAGAACAACTGCGTAAATTCAGAGAGAGAACAGAGAGATCCAACGCAGAATCTGTTCTGAATGAATACCACACTCGATATCCCAATTCACGTCTTGTACATAATGAGTGGTCGTTCAATCGCGAAGGCTACACAATAAATCTTTCCATTTTCCGTCCTTCAGGTGACGGTCCAGTCGGCGGTCGGCCATGTATTTACTATATCCACGGCGGTGGGTTCATATCTGGCAACCGATGGAGCGGCATGACAACAATCATTCCTTTGATCCACAATCACAATGCGATATGTGTGACCGTGGAGTACCGTCTTGCACCAGAGTGGAAAGCCCCTACTCAGCTGAAGGATTGTTACCATGGACTGGTAGAAGTGTGGAAGCAACGAGAATCCCTTGGGATCAATGATCGGCTGCTCCTCGTTGGACGCTCTGCCGGTGCGAATCTGGCCGCAGGTGTCGGTCTCCGTGTTCGCGACAGCCAGGACCAAGGGAAACCGCGGATATGCGGCCAGATACTCTCCTTTCCTATGCTTGACCACACAAGTACGATGGCATCGGAGAAGTTCTCAGATTCACCTGCGTGGCCGTTGTGCAACAACCGATTTGCGTGGGCACAGTACCTTGGAGATGAAGAAGAGAATGTCACAATTTATACTGTCCCTGGAATTGCAGCGGCTCAAGATCTCTGTGACTGGCCACCAACTTTGGTTGAATATGCGCATGTAGATTGTTTATCTACTGAAGCTCACCACGTCGGTGAGAAGCTGGAAGCGGCGGGAAACGATGTTGAATTAATACCATGGGAGGGACTCTTTCATTGTGGTGATTGGGCCCTTCAACGTCGGCAAGATCTTTACCAAGCTGAGCTCCAATCTAGATCGGAATGGGCTGGGCGTTGCTTTCGAGGTTCGTAGCGATCATTTTGTGGGACGCGATGAGTTCGTAGCTATTTGTTTGCGCTTTTTGGTTTGCGATAGTTTAGCTTTGTCGAATTTGATGGGACTGACTCCGTTCCGCGTTCCAGAGTATACTAGAATCGTGTAGATCGCCATATCACGCCCAAGCGTTGGATATCTTTTTTCGTTCGCCGATACTCGTTCCACCGCTGCTCATCGCCGCAGAGTGAATTGAAATGAGTTCCACTCTAAGGTAAGATCAAGAAATGAGTGATCCTTAGACCTCTGTGAAAGTAAATCCAGTCTAGATCAAAGTGTCCAGACAAACGGATACCGCAGACCCTTGCAATGAATGGAGGATACGATACGCATCTTCTTCCTGCCGTACGACCGGCCACCGGCCGTCGGTAGTCCCCTTTCCAAGTACTGTATATCCGCACGGCATCAAACTGAGCTTGAAAGGATCACTGCTGGTCCAGGATTCCCAACCAGGGGTATGATAGTGGTCCAGATCTCGGTCCAGGTGCTGTTTGAGGGATGCGCGCGAATCAGAGAAATGAATTGATTGGGATGATGAGATAGATGGTCATGTGACTTACAGCGACAGGGTTGAATCAAATAACGATAGCCTTGATATGAGATAGCTTCCTTTGCTTATGAACATCTAGCACAGAGGGTGGAGCCTTTCGCTTTGGTTTCGATATGATAGTTGCCTGCTGCAAATCTATTGCCATCACTCGCTGTCGTTCAGCGTTCCATACTAGATTGGACTGTCGAATGTCATCATGACGGACACCAGACTGGGCCAATGTCTGTAATGTTTTGTCCGTCTCTTTCTTGATGTCAACATCCTCAGGCCAGGTATTGTAGTGTAAACTCGTTCCAGCCCACGACATCAACAACATCTCCGTCACTTTTGCCATACTGACAAGAGGATATGGCCGAGTAAGAGCTATGCTGCCAAGACAGACTGGGATGTCCCTCCCTTGTAGAGGCGAAAGATGTGAGTATATTCTCATTTCATGAGCCAAGTCGGGCTCGTTAGTCTTCTGCACGCCTTTGGCGACAAATGTGTATCCATATTTGGTCAAAGTGACTTTGAAGAGTACACCAACATCTCCATAAAGCCTCTTTCTGTCTAAACATTCACAATCTTGGTCGAGGCTCCGATCAAGTTGCTTTCGAAGAAGTAAACAGATACCTTCTTTGGTAATCGGGTGCTTCCCGCGAGGAGAGTTCTGTTTGTGTATGAAAAAGTTGGGACAGTGCTGGTCCAGCGGCAGGTCCTGACCAAGGCCGAGCAAACAAGCCTGTGTGCAATATTCCCGGACGGAAGGTTCCGTTCGTTTCCGTGGAGACCGTCGACGCTCGTTCTGTGATCGGGATTGCTGGCCCGATTGGGACCTAGGCTGTCTTTGAGGAGAGGCTCCATAATCACTGTCATTGGGGTCATCGTTCTCTCCACTACTTTCACTGGTCTCTCCGTCATATGTTTGAGGCTGCAGGAGGATGTCTCGTCGTAACGGCGCCTGAGGAACCAGGGGCCATTGATAAATGCCGCAATTTTCAGCCCGTACAATCCAATCACGGGGCATTTCTCTTGCGCGCAGTGCCAGGAGTGCAAATGTCGCTAATTGAGTCGCAGGTGAACACTGAGCCTCGAATTCACGAGCTTGTCCAGTTAAATCCACAGGAATGTAATGAAAATATAACCTCTCTGGTGCGGACTCGTCAATCTTAAGAAGAATTAGAGTCTGGCCTGACGTTACGTATGCAAAGAGTAGGCCACTTCGAATCATATAATGAAACGGCTGGCAAAGAATCTGTGCCACAAGCTCCTTCCCTTTGTCTCGTTCGGAATTAGTCGTTCCTGACTGCTTTCGCCGCAGCACCTCCAGAAATAGGTCTTTGGGTGCAGTGTCGAGGACCTGTCTGATTTCTTCATCCGGCACCTTGTGCGCTGCTTTGTATTCTCCGACACATACCCGACGCAGACCATCTTCTTCCTCGCAGATACCCCAGCGGTCGGGAATAGGCTGGCTTCTCTTGCGTTCTGGAGATCTCCTCTTGCTGGGAGATCCACGTTCGATCTCTGTCTCAGGATCTCGATACTCCAGGCTGTAAGCATTATTCTGGAAGTAAAATCTATCCGGCCGATTGGTCAGGTCGTAATAAGCTCTCACGATCCGCTCGGCTGGTTTCTCGATCGCACTTCGGACAAAGGGTCGGATATCCTGTTCGTCTTTTCGGCTGGTCGGCGAGAGTTCACGCTGAACACCAAGTACGTCTGATTCGGAAGGAAAGAGAGGTTTGTCCGCGAAAAGTGTGGTGATTTGGCTAAATGTTCCGTTGAGGTCGTTCTGAAAATCGAGCCACCGACACAGCTCCAAAGGGTAAAATTTCTCATTCACGGTCGTCACAGACCCCGATGCTGATTTGACTGGGTTCGACTCGACTAGTAAGGTCGTCACAAGGCGCTGTTGAACAAGCTTTAAATAATGTTGAAGAGTTGTGGGGGCCTGTTTTGTCTCTGCTTGGATGGCGCGCTCTCGCTCTCGATTGGCACGCTCTCGCTCTCGATTGGCACGCTCTCGCTCTCGATTGGCACGCTCTCGTTCTCGATCGGCACGTTCTCTCTCTTCCGCGAGTTGGCGAAGCAACTCTTCCACATTTGATGAAGCCATGCGTCAAATAGTGATGTGCGAAAGGGTGGTTGAGAAGCGTGGGCTAGTTAGACCGAAGGCAGATCGGGTGAGATAGATCTCATATACCGGGCGGGCGAATCATTATCTGTAGAACGCAATATGTTTGGTCTGAGACTTCAACTCGGAACGGGGATAATGTGTTGTGTAGACTCGTAGACAGTACAGTGAAGTATAGGAAGGAGGAAAAGAAAAGAAACTATATATTGGAAGCTTGCCATTGCGGGTTGTTTATCTCCGGGATAAACGCTAAGCTGTTCGTGGAAATATTAAGTTTCACACCGCCTTCCTATTTTGGACTTAGACTAGGCTTCAGCACTGAAAAAGGCGCTTGCCTCTGCTCGATTGGCACGCTCTCGCTCTCCTTCCCTCGCTTCCGCAGATTTTCCGTGGTGGGTACTACGTAGCATTCGTCGCACTTGTCAATGGATATTAAGCTTGAAACCGCCTCCCTAATATGGATAGCATTCCTTGGACTGGCTAATAAAACATGAACGCGTTTGTATCCGTCTAATATACCACATACTTCTGCTCTGAGTTTTCCTCACTCAACGGAGCTGGAGTTCGTACGTTTCTCTTGGATATATGTTTGCGGCGACGACTATACTTCTGCATAGCGTTTGACTCAACAGATGCCTTGAGCCCGCTTACAATATCCATGTTCATGCGTTCCGAGCTTAGCACGGTATCCCAGGACCCAATATCAAGTCCATTGGCTAGTCGTTTGAAGCACCAGACCACTCGAGTGCCACAACTCCAGCCATCGCGCTGTTGCGGTGTAGGCTACGCAGGTCAGTGGTGAATTCACAATGTCGATAAAATGAGGGCTTACCGCTTCGGTATATTTGTATCCTAGATTGCCGAATTCTTCCTATGTCATCATTAGCAAATGCATTCGCCCACTTGCGTAGAGACTGACCTCGACCAGATATGCAACCCTTGTCTTCTCCGTGCCATCCCTAGCGGTCGGTAGTGCTTGTGAGTCATAATGTCGAATGGCTCTTTCACTGTTGTTGATCTCGACCAGTGTAAAATGCGAATTCTTATGATTGACGGGACAGTAGAATGTGAGCGACGTGCTGTCTTCTACTTCTGTCCGGAACATTGCGATCTTTCCTGCCCAGCCTTGAAAAGGTCGCTCGATCGGTCGCATCCGGCCATGTCTTCCGATGCTGTCTAATGGAATGCTCTCACCAAATCTGACGAAATCCAGTCGGTCTGAAATACGCATGGCTGCCATGATGGCCCAAGAATCGAGCCATTCCCCTGCCCGGAGTCGCGCGAATATATCGATCGAGAGTTCCGCGCTTCCATTAATTGTGATTGTGTCATTTTCATCCAATTTCCGCTTGTTGAACAATTGTGTGCTGACCTGACTGGTTAGTCGGTCGACGGCCTTGCTTAGAGTAACTGCGGAAGTTGAGCCCTGTGGATTATTAGTTCAACCATAACCCTAGAGATGCTATATGCGAGTGTCTCACAGATTCTGGTTGATGTTTTGCTTTCATCTCTTCTAATTCATCTTCAGAAATAAGATCACTCTCTCTCAAAGCTCTGTACAACTCTTCTGGACTCGTACAGCCTTTGTGGACGAGTTGTTCCACCTGTGGAGTAAGGATTTGAAACAGTGCCAATTGTTGAGTATCTGCTTTGAAGTCTTGGACTAGCTGATTGAACTGAGGTCCTGTTCTCTTTGTATACTCCCTGGGTGCATGGTCAGCATAAGATACACATAAGTTCGTTGGAACTTACCAGATCTTGGGACTAATTAGAATCCCTAGTCCGATCATCTTGACAAGCTCGCGCAATCTCTTTCCCCTGGAGCACTGGTTGATAATGGTCTTTCTATTCAGCAAGCTATGCTCCCGGGTGATGCAGTCTAGCACATGTTTGGCGGCTCCCCTCTCACCCACAGGTTTGTTCTCCAGAGTACGGACTGTGCGCTTTGCATATTCAATCTGGCCGTCGTACCACTTCGAGACGCCTATATATTCCAGCATGTTGAATATGGAACACCGTCGATTTGTGGCAGATCCTCTCTCCAGCACCTTGATCCATATCCTCCCATCTGACCATCGCTGGGCACTTGAGTCTATGATTGACTCCTGAGTGGTCTGAAGACTTTGCAGGATCCTTTGATGCACAGTACGTGGCAGATCGGTTTGATACCTATTGAGCAGGTGGACGATGTCGACCATCTGGTGGACCGTATCTAGGAAGGATACACCCTCAGTGAGATCCTGCTCAGGCGCGGGTGGTGACTCTGTCCGCTCTCTATTGGGAGATGCCGGCATTGTGCTACAGTGAATCCTGTCGCTTTTGGGGGCATTGTCTTCATCCATGGCAAGCTTTCCCGAGTAAACGTCTGGCTTGCTCTCATGCTTGGACGTGGATCTGGGTTCAGCGGTGTCAACACAAACCATAGAATTCTGTGCATTCTCGGTTTCTGGACTTTCGCTCTCGGGAATTGGACTCTCCGGAGTCATAGGCTCATCATCTGCGTTTTTCTCGTCGGTGCGCTGCTTCTTCCTTGGAGTTAATTGCACCATGTGACTCGGCCGATAAGAAGGATCTTGTTTCCGTTTTCGTTTCGAAGGTAAGCGAGGAGACGGGTCTGGAATGTTTTCTCGTATTGCCGCAGCGATAGCTTGCGCAACAGCCGGTGCCTCCTGGCAAAGTTGGTGGATAACGTCGCGAAACTGTTCTATCAGCTAGCTTCTCTTGTGATGATGGTCCAAATCATACCTCGGACACGCTCTCAATGTCTTTCGTTTCTGACTTGACTGGCATGTCAGCCAGCTCCCGGAGCTTTTCGGAAAGCTCAAGGAGCGAACATCTCCTTTGGCTCGGGGGAGTTGTTTGTTGTGGGCTGGAGACAGCGGAGTCCATGATGAAGGCTTTGAGAGTGATCAATGGTGGTAGAGAAATGAAGGAAGAGAAGGCAGAAGTGCGGATGGAGGCCTCTTTATAGCGCAGGATTTCAGCATCCTAGGATGCCGAAACCCAAGTCCTGCCTGCTCAGCCACGACCAGCCAGTGATTCAACTATTGGCACGGTGATATTGATCGCTGAAAGAGAGCCAATAGAGACGCACTATCAGGTTATGCCAGTACGCTTTTGGCATGGGGTGATGTGGTAGAGTCCAGGGACGTGGTGGGCCAGTCCAACGATTCCAACCATTGAGAGTCTTCCTCCACATCCTTCGCCGCCCTACTATGACAGGAACTTGAGCTTCATTGTGCCGCAGCTGGGAATATGTCTGTATATGATACAAACCAGGATTTTGGCATCCTGGGATGCTGAAACCCAAGCCGCGTCTGGAGCTACAACCAATCATAGATCAATCTAAACCACAGGGCAAGGCAAGTCGGTAGAAGTGGCTCGCTATCAGGTTATGCCAGTACGCTTCGGACATGAGCTAGTCGTGATTCAAGGACCACTTCAGTGCACATTCTGCCTCCTCAGACATATGGCGGATTGTACATACCCAATCATTGAGGAAGGAATTAGCTATGCCCTTCTTCGCCTCTATCGTCCTCCTGTGTTAGATAGAGCTCAACTAGTGAATCTAACGTACAGTGACGGCTGTAGAGTGCGTCCGCATACGAAGCTGGCAGGCTCCGCATTTTTGGTGGACCGATCTTTGATGCAAAAGGTAGGATAATCGGGATCTGAGTTCCATAAGCAATCACGCTGATACCGTTGGTAGGCAAATTTCTCCACGACAATCTGATACCGAGACGAAAACTCGAAGATACAGTTCCATCTTTAAAAACGGTGAAAAGAGAAACTTTTCTGTCTTTTATAAGACAAACGCTTGTATGACTGCCCGAAGAGCGAAAGACAGCACGGGAGTTGATTGATCATCCGTTGATTCTCCGGGAAGCCTATGGGAAGCTCTAAACTTATGCAGTGCTGCCTGAGCCAGGACGTACATTAGTTATTGGCATACCCATCAGTGTCCATGTCCCCCGATAGATCAAATAATGGAGCGGATTTGAGGCTAGAGGGAGCCCTATTGAACGATCAGACAGGGATACTATGGTAATGCTCTCCAGGCTGCTACTCGAGGAGGACGTCTTAAGATTGTTCAGCCACTACTTCAGAAAGGAGCGGATGCCAATGCTTAGGGTGGAGCATACGGCGACGCTCTCCAGGTTGCTGCTCAAAGGGGATGTCGTGATATTATAAGGATATAGCAGTGAATTCATTACGCCCAGCGGCATCAAGCCTAAAGCGCACGCACCCATGCGCTATTTGCTCTTTCCATTGCATACATTGTTGTCATAGTCTCATCTCAAAAGGGAAAAACTGGACCAGCTGCAAAAACCGCTCTAGCCCGTACATTATGTCCTGAACGTTTCCTTTTGTCGTTGTATATTCTCCAAAATCAATAACCTATCCCTCTGAGACACCGGACTCACTACGAAGGATAGCCAAAGTGCTGTCCATCATTCTTTTGTGCCTTGGTGCGGCAATCGGGGTTCTCTATCTGAATCTATACCTAGATATCTTCGAATAAGCTGGCGGTCCTTGTCAGGGACTGGTCACGGCCAATATTGTTGCCACTGGAATGCACTACTGTTGGGGAATCTAATTGGGTAGCTGGGCCTCTCAAATATGACATCGGATCTTCTGTATAATAAGGTGGCTAGTTTAAAACATGCAAGGCTCAGCTCGTGGCTAGGAATATAAAAAGAGCTTCTGCTTTCACGGCAACCAGTTCTCCTAATT
>LHCL01000129.1:0-12764 GCA_001305275.1 Talaromyces verruculosus
TTTCATTATTATGTGGTGTTGTAAAGCTTCAAGATTTCTTATAGAGTAATTCGTCAAAACTGTGGTTCAGGTGGTTTTGTGTTCCAGGCGGTGAAGGACGGTATTGGATTTTTATGAATTCGGATTTCAAATTGGACAGGGAGGCGACGGAAAAGTTATGAGAAAATACCCAGAAGCAATACGGACGGTTCCAAGCTCTTCAGGGCAAGAATTGGTAACCGTTATTGAGGGTATAAACACTGAAGGAAACGCTATTCCTCCATTCCTCATTTTTACCGGAAAGGCCATTGTTGAAGAATGGTTCAAATACCTTACTAGCCAGAGTGGATAGTGACTACAACTGATTCAGGCTTTTCCAATGATGAGATTGCGTACGAATAGCTTCAACATTTCAATCAACATACGAAAGAACAAGCTAGGAATGATTGGCGCCTTCTTATTATGGATAATCATAATGTTCACCTTACCTCACACTTGGATGCACTCCACGATATTCGTGACCATGGTTGGAGACGGACAGTAGCAGGATGCGTGGGTATTATCAATGCAAGCGGCGGGGAGCCAGGTATTGATACACTTCGGAGCAAGGCCAGACGTCCCGATTCCGGAAACCATGGTGGTGCTGGAGAGGGAATGGGGGTTGGGGACCAGGCGCTGTTCATCGCAGATGATTCTGGTGTGATGGAGGTCAGTCGACAAGAATTGGAGTGCTGCAATCGAGTTTGGACAGAGAGCAACACCTGAAGTAGTGGTTAGTGACTTGGGCTGGCAGGAAAGATTAAGCGAAGCACACATCACGTCCAGAGAGGATGACTACCACAGTGTACTGGGTGCACGCATGCTGTTTGACCGCATTCCCCACCCCAATGTGGAAGTTGCTGTAATTATTGTAACCACTACTGGACCGCTACCGGCGGATAGGTCAGGGTCTAGGGGTGATGTCACTGTGGCTGTTAATGGGGGGAGTTGTGAAAATGAAGTGGATGGGGCTAGCCTCAGACGACAGTTAACTTCGACGGCTAGAATGTCACGGGCTCAACGCGGAGGATACATCACGCCGGAACATATCCGAGTGGGGATCCGCACCCAGAAGCTTGGCAACAGTTCCTAATGATATTCAGAGCAATTATTGGGTGCACGAGCCCTGTGGGGTTCGCCAACGGGCCCCGGAATATATATAGGTCAATATATTGACTGGGGTCCAATATATTGCCGATATCTAGAGGGTATATCCAGAGTGATCCTGACGTGCCTAAGCGAAGGGCATGAGCCCAGGGACTCGTGCCTATAAGTATAGGCTCCTCGCCCCCGTAGTTAGTTTTAGACATCATCAGTTGTCGTGTTCGTTAGTTATCAATCAAGTGTTTTTCACAGAGCCTTTTCTAGTCCCGTAACATAGAAGGCCTAGTTCGCACAACTTCACAGGGCTCATCTCTAGAATCTACCGTACTAGGTCACCAATATGGACTCTCCACATTGATGATTCCACACTGTCGAACACTTGGGGTTGCACCTGGCCGTGTCACACTAGCAAGGATAATAAGAAGAACAAGTTAGGATTAGACAAGCTAAAGAATAATAAGGGTGTAGCTAAGATCCTATAGGCAGAGAAAAAGCAGCTTATTGCTCAAGAAAAGTGCTTTAACTATAAGATGATAGGATATAGCCAGTAAATGTGAACTTAATAAGAAGGACACCGCTGATCTTAAGGCCTTAGAGGCTATAAGGAGACTAAAGTAGAGGAGACCTTAGAGTTAGAAAATAATAATGTCTAGGAAAAGTCTCCCTCCTAGGCAAGATCTATATCACTGATGTATTAGATTTATCCTAGTTAATTAGTAATAATCTCGGTTCGTGAGCAATATCTGGATCCAGGTAGTACGTACGTCAACCCGGCGGATACTGCCGTTGCAATGTACGTACGCTTACGTACGTACGTGCGTGCTTTGAGCCCGCTGCAACGCTCCACAACGTGCTACGGATCTTTGATATATGTGTTTGTTGCTTAGCGAATAGCTTCATGCTTTGTATGCCTGGTCTCCAACAACGGAGCTTTTGTATCTACTTCATACGGCATTGTCCGTACGATCATGGGAGGGAGCCACCACGCACTTATAAGTATGGCAATCCTTCCCCGTTAGATAGTTTTAGAAGCCAGTTATCAATTGAGATTATTTTCAACATATTGATCAGCTCATCCTTGTGAGCTAGTTGGATCAGCCTCACACCAATCCATAATGCGTGTCCCTGGACCGTGTGGAACCAACAAATAATAAGGAAAGTTTGACTATCCCTATTCAATTAGCTAAAAATAAATTATTAATTTTAACTAACGTGTAAGGGGGGTTGCTAGGTTAGGTGCGAGGAGGTGAATGTAGGTGTGAATCGTCAAATATAGTACGATTCGGGAGTCGATAAACGCCTAGTGGACTAGAAATCTATATACAGATCGAGGGCGCTATACAGGCCTGTGTGTGCACCGGAACGGACTAACTAATCACCCGTACTAGGCGAGCGATAGCGAGCACGTACGGCGCGAAGTAAGGCTTCGTAGTAAGGCCTACGGTTCACGGCCTTACAGAAAGTAACTGGCATAGGTGTGCCATAGTTACATGATGCAGCGCAGTTCTGTGCGCGCTAGTTTCGTAAAGGGGAATCTTGGCAAATCCTTATAGCGAGGAAGGCCAGCCATCCAATGAGGGCATACGAGTGGATATATGCGCTGCGCTCACAATATTCGGGATAGCGGTAAAGTAATGCTGTCAGCATGAGTTTACTGTACTAGTGAGATATAACGCGGCACATAGTCCTCAAGAGTGGGTACATGATACCAACCCAGCTTCCGCATTTAGTAATACTATCAGGCCAACCAGAAGCGTTTCATATGTGCTGATTCAGAAATACTTGAAGCGGAAGATTTTTAGATTCTGGCTAGGCTCTATGTCGTCCGTGGTAGCACTGCATGGTATTGGGTACCTAGGCAGTCAAGCAGACAGCTTTGCGGTCCTTGCATTGCGCACGACGCAGCTTGATGTGATACAATCAAACAAGATACAACCAATAGGATACCCAATCAAGCGATGCCATACGCATCAATAGTTAACTTGGTCTGTATTCCAGAAGACCTAAACTGGTAATGGCACATAATCTTCCATGATAATGGTTGCCATACACCTCCTTTTTTCATACTATATTCTTCTACGGCCCTGGTCAACTCACTTGAAAAGATGAGAAAAATGGCACCGCAAAGGCTCAGTAGAATAGAGCCCTGATTGTGGGTCTCAGTGTCATCCTCAATCTAGGGATATGGTGTTACTTCCACTGGCCCTTGAAGGGAGAGAAAAATGGCTGGAGCATGGCGTTTCTATAGCACGAATATAACCTCCCAGTATAAAGATAGAATGCAGAGCATTCTATCTGTTGAGAGTCCTGTTAATTCTCAGAATGTCTCAAGCCTAAGATAAACAAAGAAAGCCGTTTTAGAGAACCTAGTAGACAGCTTTGGTCGACAACACGACTATCTTCATATCAACATGACCAAACGCTGCAATGTGCGTTGTCTGTATTGTATGCTAGAAGAAGGTATTAATCTTTCTCTACTATCTCATTTATTAACAACTATAGAAATTATATACCTATCGTCACTCTTCATTTCCAAAGGAGTCACAAAGATCAGATTAACTAAGGGAGAGCCAACAGTCTAAAAAGATATTATCCCCCTAATACAAGCTATTAGCAAACTACGCCAAAATAGTTTATAGGAACTATGCTTAATAACAAATAGCATATCCTTACTATAAAAGCTAGATTTAATAGTAGAGGCTAGTTTAATAGGCCTCAACCTAAGTCTAGATACCTTAGATCTGTTTTAGTTTTAGATTATAATAAGAAAAAGTAGTCAAGGGTTAGAGATAGTAAGGAAAAGCATTGACTAGACTTTAGAGATAAATCAAACAAGCACCAGCATCAAACGGTCAAATTGAAAATTAATTATATAGTAATGCGTGGCCTAGATAAACAAGAAATTCTTCCTTTCATAGAAATAGGCAGAGAAAACCCAACTAAAGTACACTATATTAAGTATATGCTATTCAATAGAAATAAATAGAAGCAGAATCAGATAATGTCTTATTAAGAGATACAATAATCTGAACAAAATACTCTAAAATCCTAAAGATAACTAGCCTGAAGCACAATATCATAGAAATTATTAAATACCAGGGTTTGCCGGCCAACTAGGATTTATAACTAGTATAATACAAAACTTTTATAGATCCTATAGTCATCTTCAAATTATAGCAGATAGAAATCTAAAAGTGTGTGTGTTTAGCTCAGCGGAAGTCTACAGATGCAAAATAATAGATACCCTATTACTAATAAGCGAATGAAGGAAATATACCTCTTAGATGAATTTGCACCTAATAGATCCAGGAACCCCACAAATCGTGACCTCCTTGAATTAATCAGCTTGGCTGTGAAGAGGAAGAAAGCAGCACACGCTAGGATGACAGGCTTAGCGGGTATGGAAGACAGGCCCTGGCCGGTGGTTCTTATAGGCGGATAACCACTTCTAAGAGGGGTATCGAAATATCAGTGTTAGGGACAATAATTATGGTTCTTTGCTTGGGTGAACTCGAATACCAAATAAATTTCCCGATCGACAAATAACAAGGACTGCGTAAAGTCAGCTAGCATAGCAAATAACGTTCCAACCAGATAGCATTGAACCGAAAATCCTTCAGAAATGACCACGGTTACGTTAAATGGCTGCGACTATGATAGACTAGCAGTTTCTGGAAGGGAAGCATAATGAGTGATAGATTAAGATTCGAGATAAAGATACGATATGATAGACAAATACTTCCAGGAACCAGGAATTACTTATGACCTTTATTGGAGAGCTTTGCTTCGGTTGCTTCCTTGACGCGCTGGCCCAGCTGCGCATCAACAGAACTGTAAAGGTCTGGTACTGGTCAGTTTTCGATCAAAGACGCAAAGAGAGAGTAAATCAACACGTACGGTAAACCTTCTCTCGAAGCTGCTTGCTAGTTACGCCTTTGATATGTCCGGAGACATTGTCAATGTATCTGTCCTGATGACCCGGTTCACGTCCCAAGACCTTCCACAGCTCTGTGGCCTGCTCAAAGTCGTGATGTTGGAGAGTGCTGGTGAAGGACGAGACCTCCCCAACCCACTTTTCATGTTCAGTAATGGTGCTTGTTTTGGGTTTCCCGGAGGAATTTACGGCAAACACAGTTGGTTTGAGGGAGGAGCCGACGTAATTGGGATCATCACCATAATTTTCAGAGAAATTCATGAACCCGTCTCGCTGAAATGGACAGTATACTGGGGCTTTGGCTGCATTTGTGGGCAGCATCTGATAATTTGTCCCTAGACGGTAACGCGCGGCATCCGGATAGGCGAACATTCGAGCTTGAAGCACTAGTAATAAGGGCGGGAAAAAGTCAGGATTATGTGTTTCAAAGCACGGAATGGGAGCTGCACGAACTAGGATCAGCAGATGGAGCAAATCCAGGAACCATATTGGATGGAGAGAAAGCTGCCTGTTCAATATCCGTGAAAAAATTCCGTGGCTGAGGCTCATCGTTAGCTGGGAAAGTAATGTCAACACAAGCCTGTTGTACGCACATTACGATTCAAAGTCAACTTCCCAATCTGGCGTAGTGGGAAGTCCCGGTGAGGCCAGACTTTGGTCATGTCGAAGATATTCCACTTGTAAGTCTCGGCTTCTTTTGGGTCCATGACTTGCACATAGACATTCCACATAGGATAGTCACCCCTTTCAATTGCTTCATACATGTCCTGCATGTAAAAGTCTGGATTTTCCCCTGCCAGCCGCAAAGCCTCACCATTGGTCATGTTCTTGACGCCGAGTTGGGTTTTGATATGGATCTTGATGTATTTGAAGGAGCCGTCCTGTGACGATCAAGATAAGCAGTCGCTCAATGGGGTCTTTTAGAGTTTACTTACCTCTTTGGTGAACTTATAAGTATGTCCACTGTATGCATTCATATGGCGAAGTGAAGCAGGCGTTCCACGGTCGCTGAACAAGTGCATGAGTTCGTGGATGCCTTCGGGGTTACCGACATGGAAACTATCCGGGAAGGACTGTAAGTAAATGAACGTCCAAAGTCATAAGATATTTTAGCTCAATATCTTACTCCCAGAACTATTTGCTCGTCAGCATCATTTTTCAATGCTTTCAAAATTGCAACCTCGTTACTTACCATATTTGGATCCGGCCTATGAGTTCGCGGATTTCTTTTATGCGATCGGTTCAAGGACGGAAATTTAATAGGATCCCTAACGAAGAATACGGGCTACCCAGACCCCAAAACCTCATGTCAGGAACGAAGTCTGAGCGAGCCATCTGTCAAATGTTGTACTGACTGTATTGTTGAACACCCAGTCCAAGTTCCCTTCATCCGTCTTCAGCTTCATGCCCCATCCGTGAACATCTCGAGTTGTGTCTGCTGAGCCAGCCTCTGGACCAACGGTGGAAATGCGCAAAAGGACTTCGCTTTTCTTTCCAACGCTATTGAGGAAACTGGCCGAAGTGATATCGGTGCAGTCGTGAGTGCATTCAAACTCCCCGTATGCTCTGGAAATCGCGTTAGGCAAGCATATTGTCTCTCTAGATGTCATTCAATAGGATACATACCCAACAGCTTTCGCATGGACCACTCTAGATGTTATTGGGTAAGAAACAGTAGACTCCACGCGGTTATAAAAAAGATCATTCACCTTTCGGGGATTCTCTCACGAGAGAAATGTGCCAGTGTCTCAATCAGCTGAGTGTCTTGGAGTAACACAAGGCCGCCCCCTGACCCATTGCGGACTTGAACACTGGTATCATTTCTCGGAAAGGGGCAACCTATCATTAAAATGATCAACAATGTAACAGTAGATGAAGGATAAGTCCAAATTACCTTCAGCAAGTGTATAGTAAGACATAGTGATGGTATATGGTCAATTGAAAACTAATTATCTCTAAATATGATCTTGAGTACCTTGATAATTTACACTTTCCAGAGGAAAATACCAGCCCTTTATATCCGGTTGGCTCTAACAATTTACCTAGATAGACATAGCGTCAATCTGCACGAAGAAAATCGAGACCCCCAATTCGCGACGTGGAATATCTGACCTCTCATTGATATGAATTCTTGTTGACCAATTGAACGACTTGTAATTCCTGCTTGCCAGCTATCTGGAAGATATGGGATAATTTCAATGGCCAACATAGCAAGTCAGAAGAGGGGTTTGTGTAAGTACACAGATAATTTACGAAGTAAATCATGCAAGTGGACTTTGGAACACTAGATGAAGTCGGTAAAGACTATCTTTAATATGTTATCTCTCATCCGTGGTTGGCGAGCTACTCTTTCCTGAAACGAAGGCAGCGTGCTTATTCCCAATAATTCACCAGTCTAAGTGTAATGGATATCCACCTGGGTAGCTGAGTACGCTGAGTATGATGCAGTAGTTAATCAGCTAGCCTCTTATATTAATTAATAATCTGAAACGTGTTAATGTAAATCACGGGTAAGCTGCACAGTTGGTATTCGCATACACAACATCCATTTTGTTATAGTCTAAATTCCATGTCCGAGGACTATTTAGGGTAAGTAATTGTAATTGATTCAAACATTATCAATCCAAAACAGTTACATAACACGATCAAAATTCTGGTAGAGCTTGTGAGCTCTCTACATCAAGCCTCCATAGGTCTTGCCATCCTCCTCGAGTTCTTCGTCCTTGTCGAGATAGATTTTGAACTTGTTTTCCTCTTTTCGGAAATCATTTTCAACCCTTTTTTTGACCTCACTTTCATGCTGTGGGCCAGTCCCGCCCGAAGGTTGGTCGTGATGTCCAGAGTGTACACCGTTCTCATCGTTGTGGTGCTCATCACGATTTTTATGGTGGAAGAGTTTGTCAAAGGTACTGGTATGGTGAGATTCTGTAGCAGCCTTTTTGTTAGAAATTGAAACTTAATTCCGGGAGCCTAACCACAGCACAAGTTCTACCTTTCGACATGATGTAGATTTCTCTTTTTGATCTAACAATTGCTTGTCTTTGCGTTGAAAATGAATAAAAGATTAAACATGTGACACAACTACTAGTACGTCCTATATATATGTAATCCTCGAAGAATTCATGCTTAATGAGAATCACAACACCATCTCACAGCAATGTCGATCATGACGCTGAGACCTAGTATCAAGCGCAAAAATACATGACGAGCAGGTCTTTCCAAAGTCTGTAAGATGTTAGGTCGTGGAGATAAGCTAGCTAACATGGTGGTTGATCCGGATTCGGAAAGACAATGTAACGAATCAAGTCTTCCAGTCGTCTCGCAGAAGCTTTGGCAATCAGTAATTCACAGTGGAGATGCGCCACTTGTTGCCTTTCTAACTACTCACGGAGCGGGGAATGAAATGGAGTCGACTCCATTCTGTTGCATCACGGACTGACTAATCCATCGACTAAATGTCTGGGCTTGTTGAGTGCAGTAGGTCAACGACTTCGTAAGCCGTATTGTCAATTAATTTACACATCAAATGAGCTAAGCCATAATACTTTTCCATGTTCGCAAATGCCACGTGATAGAAATACTCTCTGTTCGAGATCTGATGTGAGTATGAGCTCGGCCCATCCGTACGTTAGAACATACATACAAGCCAATACACAGTGCTTATTAGTTTGGGCTGCGGTTCACGGCCTTAAACTAACCACCCAAAATAATGTCCAAACCATCCAAACTACGGATGCTCCGGCCCAGCCGCAGGACTGTTTCCACTCGCTACAAGTCTTTAGTAAGCCAATGTAAAAAGTATCTTCCTAGGTCCATCAATTGTGAATATCTTCAACATTCTCCTAAAAAGTATTTTGTTGGTCAAGTTCCGCTTGACAAAACAATAAGCACTGGGAATGTAGTTAGCATTTAGCTAGTTGATGTGCTGCTTATGGTATTAGTAACCTTTCTAGTCCTCTCTATCAAGAATAGTGATAATGATGATGCATTGTAAATTATCTGCTCGACACTAGTACGTATTGCTAGCCTCTCTAAGAATATTGCTATCTGTGACCCTAGTGCTGCATTTGCATGTACTATGGCTCTTAGTAGCAATATCTAGGACTGTCTTACAGGTCTGCTATGACCAGCCGAGCTATATCTATTTTACGAAATAAAGAGAAAGAAGCATGTAGCTATCTCAATATCTAGCAATCTTTTATTTTATATATGCTTAGAGCGCCAGGACCTGTATTTTAAATTTAAGAGATAGCTATTAGATTAACTTAGCAATACTGTCAAAGTAGTTAGTAAAACCAAGGGCTTCTACTTTAATATTAGTAACCTTCTTAGATTTATAGATAAGACAGCTAATCCTATAGGGCCTATTATACATACTACAGTCTTTATTGCTATAGATGTTGGTTTAACAATTCGTTGCAACGTACACTTACGTATGTATGCCTACGTACGTACGTACGTACGTGCTTTGTACGTGCTTTGTACGCTAGCCTCATACAACGTGCTTTGTATGACGGCCTTGTACGCATGTGCTTTATGCCTCTTGCAACACCGCACCGGGCACCTCCGCAGCTTTGTTATATGTGTTTATTGCTTTGCGAATAGCTTCATGTCTTTGTCAACTGTCTCACCCCATCAATGGTCATTGTATCTAGCATTGGGAAGGAATAGTTCTCCGTACGATCAGGAAAGGTAGGCACTCCGTGCCTATAAGTATGGACTTCATTCCCCAACAGATAGTTTTAGTTATCAGTTATCAATTGAGGTTATTTTCAACATATTGATCAGCTCATCCTTGTAGGCTAGTTGGATCAGCCTCACACCAATCCATACTGCGTGTCCCTGGACCGTGTGGAACCAACAATAGAGAAAGACAATACATAAAACATTAGAGGCAGTTATATTGTAACTTAAAAGTATTTGCATAATCTTAAAGCTTGGAAGATGCTCTCTATAGAGCAGTAGGAACTGATGATTAGTAGGACTAAAATTAATAATATAGAGCTAGATTAACAGAAAGACATATAAGATGCTGACCATCATTTAAGATGAAAATAGTAATGAATAAAGTATCTTGCGAGATAGTATGCCCTTTGGCTCACTGGGATCCGGCGAGTTTGGTACGTACTTCATTAGCTATTTGAGGCGTCTCTCTGGGTTATTGAGCGCATGTTGGCGAATATGTTTATTGGGAATCCGCCAGGCTTGCATGATCGAATTTTGGATTTTTCGCGGCTTGTGACGGGCACTACTTTTTTTGCACTCGCTGCGAGTCTACTCGGTAAACTGGGCTAGTTGATCCGTTGATTGTTATATGATGCGTAATTACTTCTTTCTCACTATGATAAGTTTGTACCAGTCCTCTCACGTAAATTGAGAAAACTTCCTCTGCCCTCTACAGAGTGTTCAGTCAATCAATCAGGCAAGCAGAAAAATTATGTCCTTATTTGAAGCTCATAGACCATGTACAGAAGACAGCAGCGAATCTGGCGTTTCTTTTTGATCATACCGAAACCCTTCCCTTGACCGACAGAACATGTTCAGCAGACACAGCTCAATCCCTCGATGGGCTTCCAAACTCAGGCTACGTATGATATTCGTCATTTGCATCACATAGTCCACTTTTTGAGATCCGGACGCATAAAATCGTAAAAAGTGCTGGTCAAGAAAGGATCGTAAGGCGTGGACGGATGAATTCCAGATGGTCGGAGCTGCTGACAAGGACATTTCCAGAACTGCGAGAGCATTCATGTCATTTGGGGAAACCAAAGAGACTTGGTGACCACGGCTCTGAGAAAAAGATTCTTGTAAAATGATACCGATAGATAATAGAGATGATAGTCTGTCGTTATCGGCGTCAGAATTACCGCTCCGTAGCAGCAAAGTCGGGGTCATAGAGAAAGCAGTATCTGTCTCATAATTTAATTTTATGACCAAGACTGAACTATAGATGAACGGAAACATTGCTAGACCCTCTTGACGTAATTGTAAAGACATACTAATCAGATTACGCATATCTTGGATGAAAGATATGAGCCATAATGATCGCATGTGGCTGATATCGATTTCCATAACCTGAACCGACCAGTGCAGGGAATTCGAATTGGCGATGGGGGAGAGATTGTTTGTTGGCGAAAACCAGGATGGTTGTGACATCAATGAGACTCTTTATAAACCATTAGTTTCTCCCAGATATAAGAAATTGCTTCAAGGGAGGGGGGCCAGTAACTTACAGGGAGACCATTAATTGTAACCTCCAGTCATCATGCAGTCGGCGCAGACCTCCCTTGGCTTCTACCATCCCTTGAAGCCCAACTCTATGGACTTGCCACTCCTCTTCAGTACCCCAATACCTCTAGTCATCCAATGTTAGTATCGATTGATGTTGCGAGGAAATGCTCTTCTCCGTAAGGAAATAACGTCATACCTCGAATGTGAGCAGTCGAACCACAGCTGCAAAAGCATCGTTACTCAAAGACAGCGCCGGGTCATTCAGCTATTGATTCAGTATATTCACCGCCTGTGCTTTGTATTGCAATGCTTCAAACTCTGTACTACCACGGGTAGCCATTATGCCCCCATATAGATAGGCAAGATGCGCCGCAGAGTGAGCCATGATGGAATTAAAGGAAGCAGCATTAGAAAGATCCAGCGGAAACCAGACATCTCGCATGGGATTGAAATCAAAGGCCGGCATTTGGTCGAACATCATAGTTGCATGTGTAGTCAGCCCTGTTCTCAGCAAGTTAGTGAAGGAAATATGTCGTCCACAGGAGTAACAGTACAATGATGAATTAGCTTATGATGCGTAGCAGTTAGTAGCACAGGGAATACTTCGAAGGGGTCTAATCTTGATGAGCTTAACGCGTGATTCAATCCTGTTAGGACCTGTGATCGAATGCCCTGAGGGATCACCAGCTCAGTATCCGGGTTTGGATTATCCGTTGTCTGACCATAGTGCTGATACTGAAGTTCGTCGACGGGGAATGTATCATCAGAGGGAATGGTTGGAGCATTAGTAGTGTGTACTACTACAGGAGTTGTCCGGGTACCTGGGCTGCTGAAAGCCAAAGCTAGTTCCTCTGCAGCGGAGTCGGACTTGGCTCGTAATGGTCGTCCCGTCCTATGGGGGAATTTATCCTCTTGCAATCGCTTTCGTCTCTCCTGCCAATGTGCTCGCATAGCATGAGTACGAAGTCCGCGCTGATTCTTGTCAAGAACGAAGGTGAAGCGTGATTGACCATGCTCTCCGGTGTGAGACGAGGAGTCCGAGGATATGCCACTGCTTCCCTGTTGGGGGGTTATCAGCCCGTGGCTACTCGATTGCATATTATTTTCTGTCATCTTCCGCATCGAACATGGTATCATAAAGGAGAATTTATTACAGTGATCTCGAAATCGTGACGAGATTACTTTACCGCTTTCCCGAATATGGTGAGCGCAGCGCATATATCCACTCGTATGCCCTCATTGGATGGCTGGCCTTCCTCGCCATAAGGATTTGCCAAGATTCCCC
The DNA here is from genome assembly GCA_001305275.1 of Talaromyces verruculosus. Lineage (NCBI taxonomy): Eukaryota > Fungi > Ascomycota > Eurotiomycetes > Eurotiales > Trichocomaceae > Talaromyces > Talaromyces verruculosus. Next base: position 12,573 of record LHCL01000129.1, read on the forward strand.
TTTACGAAACTAGCGCGCACAGGACTGCACTGCATCATGTATGGCACGCCTATTGTCAGATAACCCGGATATCCAGGAGCAGTCAAATGAGGCAGTCAATCAGAAGCTCTACATTATGGCCCCCAAATTTACCCCTCATGATAGATCACAAATTGCGTCTACCATACACAAAATCAGCTCACCAGAATGTCT
>LHCL01000129.1:12774-51230 GCA_001305275.1 Talaromyces verruculosus
CGGCTTTGGAACCTCATGTAGACGCAGAGAGAGAACTCAATATACAATCTTGCTAGTCAATTCTTCTTCACTATTCTAAAACTGTTAATCAGGATTGAGCTGGAGCTAACCCGCCAATCCGACACCTATGCTAGTTACTTTCATTCTAATAGACACACTTGAATACAATACAATACGCGTTTCCACTCAATTTCTCAAATCCGGTTGACTACTCTGAAACTGAATTCGGACCAGTGAGGGGAGAAAGCCAAGATAACGTTTCTTGTGCTAATGATCATGACCTCAAAAAGGATAACCTACATCATCTGCCTTTATAGCACAGTGGTAGTGCGCGTCACTTGTAATGACGAGGTCCTCAGTTATCCCGAGTAAGAGCAGCGGATTCCTTTTTGCTAATTTTTGGACATCTTCAGGTTTATGCGAAAATTGGCAGTCTTTTGGTCATTACGGTCATGAGATGAAAGCGTTGAGGCGGATCGCCGGAATAGGCAGGTAATCTACAATTTCTTTGTACTTCAAGCTCTTCATTTCTTTGAAGTATTTCAGGGACCTAAGCAAAAATGATGACCAGAGATTCTCCATCTGGTCAAAGTTCAGATATTGGTCGTCCTCCCTGACGCGATAGGCAACGCAAGTAGTCGGTGTCGGTGCTGAGCGTGCCGCGGCAAATCGCGCACGTCTCGTCCGGAAATTGATACTGTAATACCGAGTGATTTCATTGGCTTTGGAAAAGATCCAACCAAGTCACGATCTAGCCCTTGCTCGCCTCGACAGAAAGAGGGCATGGTCATTAGCATCCGAACCATTGTCCATATTGAATACCACGACATCACACTCATGATGCGATGGCCGCTATAATTCGATATTTTGATCTATATAAGACCCAATAAACGAGCAATAGCGTGACAAATGATAGTAAGTCTTTTAAATATATGTACTAGAGTATAGTACAATGTTTAGCAACCTTGCCTGGCTCCTTTAAAAGGGATCAGTTTGCTACTACAGTGGTGTATAAAGCCGAACATCAACATGATTGGACTGTGATTAAGCGCATACTATATGACCTGTGGCATACTGTCATACAGTACTATGTTGTGCTATATATGAACATAAGGTCATAACTTGAACGTATTCTGTCATCTAACAATCCACCAGTGGAGCATAATGCGCCATGCTGACCACATTTAGTGCTCTCACCCCATGATTTAGATGATATTATCACCAGTGATGTTCTGTGTCATGCTACAGTAAGTCTTGCTAAATCACCATTTCCACGACTGTCTAAATCAGTAGACTTACTACTAATTAACAAAGTGCTTAAGATAACTAACTTACAGCGTCTGATGTCCTAGCTGCATTTGCTCTCTCAATCGATATGTACGGCACCATTCACACCTAGTCTTTTAGTGCCAAGATTAAAAATTTCTAGGACTGACAGTTGCAGTAGCTTTAATAGAACTGAATCAGATGCAAGCAGTTAAAGATTCCTGGCACGGAAGAATAATGTTAATACATGGATATTGAGCAATATAGTATCTGTACTTCTGGAACATCATTCTATGAGAGTCTTGGTTTGTCTGCTAAGGCTTTCATATTGTGAAGCAGTATTTTCTTTGATTTCTATATAATTGCATAATTTTAGGTGTTCCCATCAAGCCTCATATAGTAGACATGTGGAAAATTATCGTTCAAACGTATCTCGCTACAATGTATTCCAACTACATCGAGTTACTATAGATATTCCTGGTTGATGAATCTGGATCTGGGATGAGATGTTGTACATGCCGAATGTCAATGACCTTGTTGTCCTGTGTTGGATTGGAATGATGACATTCACTGTATATTATCAGTTTGGTTCCTAGCAACTCTAGAGCTTGTTCAGACGAATTTATTGATATGCCCCATTTTCATCAAACATGGCATACTGATAATCTGGTCCACAATGTATGATTGCGTGACGGAGAATTCGGTGTGCTTGGAGTGGGGGTAGTGTGTATATCATTGGAGTCAGCAAATTACTCCATTGGTATTTTCACCAGAATAACATTTCCCAGTAATCACAGAGTGAATATTGAGACCAAAATATGTGTTTTGTCCTGTTTCATCCGTGTACACCCACTATGGCCAAGATCCAAACAATCATCCAGACCAGAAAGAAATAGACTCTATCGTCGAAAAAAATCCACACCCACCCTTTAGGCCGCCTGGGGTTAGGTAGCGGTGGGTTTCTGCGCTCTCTCAATCTAGAAAATGAAGTTGTCGATGCTGTTGGACCATCGGCCCGGCTGATTAAAGCTTTTATGGATAGTTTTCCGTACAACGAGGAACTTGAAGCCCGATTTCACAATTCCGATGGAACATAAGTACCTCAAGAGCAGTGGTGGGCGCCGAATCCATCAATACTACCACACAGCCGTACACAGGTGAACAGGAGGAGGAGGAGGCTAGGAGAGAGTACGAAGAGAAGAAGGATATCATTGAGGAGATGAAGCAGAAGAGGAAGAATGAAGAGATCCAAGGATGTGGTGTTGTGATTCCGGCAAATTATAGGATCTGATTTTGACTTCTTCAAAGTAACTTTTTCATTGAATATAAATATGGGAGCTCAGATAGTGTGCCAAGACATCCATGTCGTCTCATAGGGTCTTTCTAGTAGTATGTATCTTTATTCTCACTTACGTGATAGGCCGCTTTTAAAATACCTACTGTAGATAGCATCTAATTTTCAAGATTTTCCCTTTCAGCCAGACTCCCAAGGTGTCGTTGACTTAGGAAACACGATAGCAACCCTAAGCATCCGACAGAGGACTCGACATAACAACCTTACCTTGAGGCTCGCTCGTCTTTTCGGTAAGTCTCTTCTTCTCCTTGACCTGTGTACGCCAAGTTTGAAGACATAGTGCAAGGACTTGTACCCAAGCAACACCTGCCAGTGCACAGACAGCTGTCAGAGCATGGCGATATAGAGGCGCGTCAGAAGTTCGAAAGATCTGTGAACCGGAGATACCCGAGCAGTTTGCTGCCATGATGATTAATCTAGCGAGATTGTTAGCTAACATGACTAGATAAAATACAGGGAAAGGAATGAAACTCACGCCATGGCGACACTACGCTCTTGAGGGGTCTTGCAGTATATAGAAAGCCAGCCGATGTTCAAGACACTATACAGTACGGCGGGTCAGATGAACATATCCACTTAGAGTAGTGTGGATAAACTTACTGTACACCGGCATAGAACAGATCCGCTACGACAAGCACCCCGTATCTGTGCCACTTCGAGGAATGAACAGACGTTTGCCGGAAGCAAACGTACGTGATCAAATTCCACGTTGCACCAAACAGTACTCCTGGTCCACGGTGGCCAAATTTATCACTGTACATCAAATTAGCACATCTTACCCTTTGCTGTGGTCGGGTTGTTCTTGTTACTCACCACAAATATGAAATAAAAAGCAGCACAAATATAAAACAATAAACCGGCACTGAAGCGAGAGCATTGGCGCGCACAGCACTGAAACCTAGTGACTTTATCAACGAAGGTGTATACTGAGTCAGACCCGTAAACGCCGACATTGACACAAGTGTAATCATGACGTGTTGAATGATTCTTGGGTTTGTAGCGGTTTTGAGGATGTCCTTTCCACTAATTCGGATGTGACCGCGGGCCTTGGAGGGATCGTCTAAGATCACGCGGTCCTTGATGATTCGCGATTCCCGCTCGGTAAAGTAGCTCCATCGTCCGAAGTAGGCTGCAAGGGGACGGCCGTCGCCGGCCCGGGGAGGGACGAGGAGTACGAAAAGGATGGCGGCGAAAATGGTTATTAGCCCTTCGACTGTTGACGTTAGCTTACTGCTAGTATGTGTAGGGATTGCAGCGTTCGTACCCAGAAAGATCCATTGCCAACCAGCCAACCCATTCCTACCAGATAGTTTTAGTAAGCCAGCAGAAATGAGACTCGTCGTAGCACCGGCGAAGATTTGGCCGAAGAAGAACAGACTGATCCGGAGACTAGTCTCGTCTTTGCGGTACCAGGTTGATATGTAGTAGAGTGCACCTAATATCAACTCATTAGTGGACTACTTCCCCAAAAATAGATGAGTATAGACGAACCAGGAATAAATCCACCCTCGAACAACCCCAAAAGCAGCCTCGTCGCAAGGTATGCAGGATACGTCTTAACAAAAGCCTGGAACGTAGCAACAAGACCCCAAGCAAACAACTGCCCCGCCAACCACCTTTGTGGACCAATATGCTGCAAGATGATGTTCGATGGGATTTCCGTAATGACTATACCAGCAGATAACAATTGTGTACCGACATTGATCTGGTTGGTGGTTATGCCTAAGTCGGTTGTGATGGTGGATGTCAGCGCGCCGCTGATATTGCCGCGATCGACCTGCAGGGAGAAAAAGGCGAGGCCTAGGATAGGGAGGAGGATGAAGTCGACTCTTCGTACGATTTATCAGTAAACCATTTAATTGACAGAAAAAGTAGGTATTAGTTCGCTTACTTGCGTCTGATACGGGCTTCTTCCTTCTGATCCCAGTCCACGATAATGTCGCCAGGAGAGTCAGACTCTACTGCAGTGACATCACCATCAGAGACTGGCTCCGCCTGAGGAGAAACCTCTTTTGGGTGTTTTTCAAGACTCGCGTTCATTTCAGAGCTGTTTTCCTCAACTATTCTGCAAATCTTTCCCACAAACTAGATCCTCTGACTCCATATTTATATTTTTCCCAGCGTCAACAAGAAAACCCAACAGCCCACTTTCTCCGGCTTATCGCGATAGAATGAGATGTTAGGGTTTGTTTGCAAGTTTGTTTGCGACAAAACACTCGAAAATGGCGTGATATTTAGGTATACCTATCGGACGCTTTGCCGGCATCGGATACGGAACACCACGTGCAGGGCTGTGGAGCTGCTGCGTCAGCTATTTGCCGAACTGAAAGTCTTAGGGTTGGTCTAAAACAGGGCTAGACACTACGTAGTTCCTGAAGGGGCTGCCATGGCTTGCTCTGCTTGTATCTGTGTCTTCGTTATTTAGTGTTCTCTACAGCGGTGTTGCAGAAAAAACGGTCTAGACAATGCCTCGGAATGAAATACAAGTCTCCAATATTTGTGAAGGTTCGTTAAGGTAGCTGTTTGAAAGCCTGCACTATTTTCCTACAGCAAAATGTTCAATTCGTGGGAGATGAACTTCACCAGTTCATGCTACAGTTAGGGTTATCAAGTCCAAACCTCCCAGCTCAGCCCATGGCGGTATACAAGTGCCTCCTGTGGTCCCTCGGCATCAAGAATCTGTCCCAACTCGCAGCGACTAAACGACACATTTGGTTGAGACTGATAGAATGCATCATACGTCTGGTGTAAAGCATCTCTAAAAGATGATACGTCTCCGTTGCTGTGGAGAGTATTCCATGGACGGATACACGTATCACCTTTGCATGATTTCAGGACCAGAAGTAGAGCATCGAGCCGGTTAATAATTTTTGGAAGGTCGAAACCTTGTATCGAGAACTTGGAGGAGTCGAAATCGTCGAAAAGATTATGTACTTGATAACGATCGGTCTGTAACAAGGTCAGAACGGATATTCTTCCAGCTTTGGATGGATACTCACCGTAAGATCGTAGAGTTCATGTTCATTATTACACCAGACGGAGTAATATAAATTGAATCCATCCCCTAGCAAACGGACAGACTTGTAAGTGTTATTCGGCACCACCGGTGAGCCGGCTAATAAACAGTCAGTAACACTGATTGAAATAGATCCTGATGCGATGGGTATACCTATAGGCCCCATCTCCCCCTCTAGATACGAGCGCCCCCAGTACTCTACCGTAACGTGTTCATGACGTGTCTCATCACCACTTGGATGAATGGGCATAGGCGTTCCGTCCAAGTCATCCCGTAATGGAACGCCAGCAAGTTTCAACAAGGTCGGCGCAATATCAATGTGTGTGGTGACCGCGTCTTGAGCGACGCCATTCGCAATCCCTGGTCCTCGGATAAAGAATGGAACCCTGATATCCTCTTCGAACCCACAGGTCTTCCCAGGGGGAAGACGGTGCTGTCCAATATGGTAACCATTATCGGAAGTGTAAATAATGTAGGTGTTGTCTAATTGATCGCTATCTTCAAGACGAGTGACCACATCCCTCACCAGTTCATCGACGCCTTGTAGCGCGCGCAGTCTCTGGCGGTAGAAGTGATCGTTATACTCAATCGTTGACTCATCCTGCTTTGGAAGATTACGAACCCAGCTTACGCCATTTGGCTTGTAAGGTTAGCGAGAATTCAATCATAAATCAATCAAAAGATAAACATACCTCGTCCGGATTGAAATGTGCCGTCCGGGGTACCTTGACATCCTGAAAATGATTCTCATGACGACTCAGCGGAATTGGTTCCGTCATGACAGTCGGTGCTAGATGACCGCTCAGAGCACCTCCATCAACATTCGAATGCGGTGCAATTGGTGCCACAACCAGGAAGAACGGCTGATCTCCTGCCAGCCCATCCTCCAAAAAGCCCAAAGCCTTTTCTGTGATGACATCGGTGGTATGATAGCCTTCATAACTCACCGGAGGCTCGCGGTTTCTCTGATAGGTGGAATTGAGGTAGGAATATGTGAATGGATCCAGCAGAAAATCAGATCCGTTGAACCCATTGACGTAGGGCTTGTCGTAGTTATCTACAGTATGGGAATTGAATAGCTTTCCGGTGTAGAAAGTGTTGTAGCCCGAGCTTTGTAGCCATACAGGGAGAAAGTCATCATTGAATCCACGTTCAACGAATTTAGGGTAACCGCCTGAAGTCTATCAGTGATTTGTCTTGAATATTACCACGGACTCGACTCACCGTATGGCGGACTGACATCAGTCACATTGGTGTTGTGCGCCTGCTTTCCAGTCCATAGACTTACACGCGACGGACAGCACAAAGCCGTGGTCACGAAATGATTTTTGAAGAATGCGCCTTTATTCTTCAAATGCTGCTGCAGGAGCGGCATGTATTCCACCGAATCCAGCTCTAGATCTTGGTCGTCGGTGATGATAAAGACAAAATTAGGCGGTCGTGTTGATTTGACCTGTTGCTCTTCTTCTAGCCATACTGAGTCCAGGACTTGCTGCAATGCGTTATTTGCAAATGCAGCGACATCGGCGGTGACAATGCCGCACGACAGCGCGGTCAATATTGCCGAGGAGAATCGCATTGTGCACGGATTTATTTCTGATACTATCAAGTGAGCGAGAGCATATCTTTTATATTACCATGATGGTACATTAAGTTAATTGTAACACGCCGATGAGTGATTTATCAGTGGTGTACCCACAAAGATGTTGGAGGTTGAAGCATCCCAGGAGCTTCTTGGCGCTAAGAAACACACCCAAAATCACGCCAGGTGGAGTTTTGATGATGCCATTTCCTTAGCTTTGTTGGAAGTTATCAGCCTATCACAGCCCTTAGGGTTATTGCCGATTATTTATCCCGATTTCATCTGAGTCAACTTTACAAACTCGGATCCGATTAGAAAAATCGTCTTGTTGTGTAAGGACGACAGAGGAGCGATGGCTTACGGCACGGTCGAACCAACTGCCGACGAGCAGAGTCAAGACAGCATCCAAACCACGCCGGAAGATCAAACAACGCCATCAGACTCGCATCCGACAGGCAACGATGAAGAAAATCCTCTGCTTGGTCCAGATGAGACGGGTCAAAAATTGAACAACATTGCGAGTATCATTGCAGTTCTGTTGCTCGGTGCGCTGTGCCACAATCTAGTTTTCGTCTAGAAACCACTAATATTATATACAGGCGAATTTATCTCTAATGCAGATTCGACAATTATCATGGCAGCCGCAGGCCCGATTGCATCTCAGTTTGATCGACTGCAAGACGCGAATTGGCTTTCTACGGCTTATACACTGGGATCGTGTGCGTCCCAGCCTATGGTATGTTTCGACTCAAAGTCGTCAATAGGATCTGAGACTAACAAATCCAGTATGGCAAACTCAGCGACATCTACGGCCGAAAAGCTTTATTGCTGGTATCCTACTTTTTTCTTGGATTAGGCTGCGTTATCTGGTAAGCCCAATCCCGTATCCTATTAAGTTTCATCCGCTCACATAATCTAGTGGAATTGGCCATGTTATGCCGATAGTCATTCTAGGTCGTATCATTAGTGGTATGGGCGGAGCTGGGATAATGGCGATGAGTTCCATCATCATCACAGGTATATCCAACGTTAGCAGTATATTCGCACGGGTACTGATTGGTATCAAGATATTGTACCCCGGAGAGACGTTGCTTCTTGGAGGGCTTACGTGAATATTTCCATGACCCTTGGGCGCAGTGCTGGTGGCCCCGTTGGAGGGTGGCTGACCGACTCGATAGGTTGGCGCTGGTAAGATCTATTTCGTTCTTGCCTTTCTATTACTCACGAAATTCATCTAGGCTGTTCCTCCTTCAAACCCCATTGCTAGGGCTTGCATCTCTTCTGGTCATCATTTTCCTAAAAGGGATCCAGCAGCAGAAAATTTCCCAAAACGGCAAGAATACCTCATCTATCCGCCGAGTAGATTTTCTGGGCACAGTAGTGCTGGCAGCCGCAATTGTCGCAATCATTCTTCTTTTCGACCGCGGTGGACAAGCTTTCCCCTGGCAGTCTCCGTATGCCCTAGGTCTCGCACTTACTGGAAGTGTTTTGTTGACACTGTTCGTATATGTCGAGAAATATGTGGCTGCCGAACCTATTTTCGATTTGAGGATCTTCCGCAACCCCAATATCGTACCAAGTTTCTTGATTGGTGGACTCCAAACAGGTTCTCAGGTCGCTATGATGTTTACAATTCCGCTATACTTCCAGGTCGTTATGGGGACTACCTCGACCGTCGCTGGTGGACATCTTGTCCCAGCCGTTTTGGGTAATACGATAGGAGGCTTGCTAGCGGGCTTCTTCATTCGACGCACGGGTCGATACAAGCCCGTTCTCATTCTCGCTGGCATTCTCGCTTCTACATCATATGTACTTCAGTTCTTCCTTTGGAATGGGCATACGGGTTTCTGGGAATCGTTTTATATCACCCCCAGTGGCATGGGGACAGCATTTGCAGCAGCCGCTGCTTTTGTAAGTATGACATCTTACCTGCAATCGACTGAAATCGCCATGGCTACGGGAGGTTATATCCTATTCTCGACTTTCTCGGTGACTGCTGGTGTGACAGCGACGAATACAGTGTTGGGCATCACGTTCAAAAGAGGAATGGAGCGAGGACTGCGTGGGCAGCCAGATATGGAAGAGGTACGCACATTTGGACAAGGGATGCTATAGTTGTTATTGACCATGTTCTTCAGATCATCCGTCGCGCCATGTCCGATACATCCTACATTGCCGGTCTCACTGGGCAAGTCAGGGCGATTGTTTTACAGAGCTACCTTTCTGGTCTGCGCCATACATACAGTAAGTCTTCAGAATCAGCTTGCGGGCCTAATACGTGTTACTAATCTCCGATATCAGTCATTTCATTCACCTGTTCGATCCTAGGTTCTCTGATTGCATGGACTGTCCGAGACAGTCGTCTTTGATTGAAATGCCATGTATCTTTACTGAACTTAATCTCGACCACCATTACATATAAAAGTGACACCTCGGATGGCAAGGTACTAAAGTTCGAACATTGGAGTATGGTTCAACGCATATGTCTGTATACCATCGCCACCAGCCACACACGGTGGAGCATGGATGTATCAATGGGCGTATGCACCTATGTAGGTGGCCCCCGCGATATAGAAATGTATACTGTAGAACCTCAAAATGACATCCTTACCCCTCTGCCGTACCATAACCACCCAGGCACTTCTAGCCATTGCGTCCATATTTCGTTAGAAACCCGCCATCGATAATAGCCTGGCGATCAACAGCCCTCTCTCCGCTTCTAATCTATAATTTGAAAGGTAATCCTAATTCACATAAACAGATCACCTCGTAAATTAATCAGCATATTCGATTCCTCCAACCCATATATTCGCAATGTCTCTGGTATTCGTGATATTCATCAAACGGGTTACCATTGAGAAAGCAACAACACAGAAAATTTTCTGAGACATGATATACAGTACAACTCGAATTAGAGAAGCGCCAGGAAGTATGGTGATAGACAACGGTAAATTTATACACTTTACCTTAACTTGAGAATTAACCGACCAATATCGAAGTGATCCGTTGATGGAAACACACTGGAAGTACTGGAACGAAATTTCGCGGTACTAGTACCCAACTGGCAATTATCATCCGCAATTAATATATGTTTGGCGACAGGCGTTTCATGTAGAAACGCTACTGGGGCTATCTACCGACATGGATTAACTAGTACGGAACTTAAAGTACGTCCATCTTATGACCGTGCGTAGCAAACTGGAAAGATCTGCTTCTTTAAAGGCGATGTATAAAAAGGGTAGATTTTCTGCAGTGCGAATGTAAGCTATATGTTTTTGATCTCTTCTTTTGGGCGCATTTTCTCTGTGTTTCGAGTGGAAGACATTCATTATAGCTCATAACTCATTTCATCTATTTGTTTGTTTCATTTCGTCGTTTATTCCCATCGGTGTACATTTTTTTTCCATACACAATGAAGAAATATTTGGTCTGGCTGGCGAGCCTCCCACTAGGTTATTGTTTCAACCACCCTGGATTATTGGTTTCTAGCAATGATTTGAGCAGACTCCAGGAAAAGCTTGCAGCAAACCTAGATCCGTGGAGTACTTGCTGGTCGGTGTTAACATCCATGGACTCCGGCAACGTTCCCTACACCCCCCAAGCTGTGGCTACAGTGGATCGTGATACAGAAGGCGATACCGCCGCCAACGCCTATCTCCTCTGGCAAGACACAGCAGCAGCCTTCGCACTTGCCCTTCGCTGGAAGGTCGAGGGCAACGCCTCGTATGCTGATGCTGCAGCAAATATTTTGACATCCTGGGCCGAAATACTTACGTCGATTGGCGGAAATGATGATCAATACTTGGTGGCTGGCCTGCAGGGACATGAGCTGGCAAATGTTGGAGAGTTACTTCGAGACTACGCGCCTTTCCAAGAGAATGGCCTCGCTAAGTTCCAGAGAATGATGCAAAACGTATTCCTGGAAAAGAATTTGTATTTCCTCAACCATCTGGATGGCTCAGAGCATAACGTGAAACACTTCTTCGCCAACTGGGAGCTTGCGCAGGTCGCCTCAGCCATGGCGATTGGTGTGCTGACTGATAACCAGACCACGTGGGACTTTGCAGTCAATTACTTCAAAAATGGAACTGGTAACGGTGCGATCAATAATGCAATCACAAATATCGTGCAAGACCCCGACACTGGAAATCCTCTTGGCCAGGGACAGGAAGAGGGACGAGACCAAGGGCATTCAGCTCTCGACTACGCTCTCCTCGGTGTTATCGCTCAACAAGCATGGAATCAGGGTGAAGACTTGTATGCGTATAAAGACAGCCGTATTCTCCTAGGGTAAGTGACCTTCCCAGTATTAATGTCTCTCTACTGACACGATGCAGTGCTGAATATTTCGCACGTTACAATCTCGGATACGATGTACCTTTCGAAAACTATACGAACGGAATTGTCAGCTACACTGAGATAAGCAGTGCATCTCGTGGCGCCGTCAGATGGGCATGGGAGGTTCTCTACAACCACTATGTCATGATCAAGGGCGAGTCTGCTCCTTGGACCACGCGATACTGGAACAAAACTTTGGCAACATGGGGTGGAGTTGAGATTGGCTCGGGAGCATATGGTAGTCCAGGAGTCTCTGGATATTATGATACCATGGGCTGGGGTACTATATTGTATCACCTTAACGATACTGATGTGGCCGCGGCTCGAGCTGCTTTTTCATCTTTGTCAGGAGTGGCATCATCTTCAGCTGTCTTGTCTTCTGTATCGTCTTCAACCGTGGCATATTCTTCCGTGACACCATCTTCCACAACGACTCCTTTGTCTGAAGCCGTCTCATCTTCCATGACTTCCTCTATGGTAATTTCTTCAAGCGCGGCATCTTCAACCATCGCATCCTCCACAACTCTGCAATTCACAGCCGACTCCTCTCCAGTCCTCTCAGTCTCAGTCTCCCCATCTGGAGGACCTTCTTCGTCGGCATCGCCACCCGTTGCTTCAGCTGCCCCAGACGGCTGCCCCAATGTAGACCTTCTCACTACCGAGTCGGAATTCAGTCATGGCTCCGGGCATCATCATGGGCATGGACATGTAACTGTACATCACCATCACCATTAGACGATGCTGCCATTTGTGCCACAAAATCCGGTCATAAATTCCGAAGGTTTAATAATAAGCCGGGGTATGATGTATTTTTTTTCAACTAGAGATATCCAGGGCTACAACATTGAAGTGAGAGACATTTTAGCTATTAAATCTAGGGTTACGGTGCACCGGCAAGTGGCTATAATTTATAAGATTCTCTTAAGAAGCATCGGTGGACAATTTAGCGAATTTTTTAGCCATTAACCCAGACACACCAGCTTGGTATAACTACGAACAATCAACGTTCCGATAACATATCCAAGGATTCATCTGAAACGCTCGTTTGCCATCTATATGTAACCATTCAATGACACAAAATAGATACAAGAAAAGCGCCCTCCAAGTCATGCACATCATCCCACCTTTTCTCGACTTGTTTACCCAACAACAACAATGCCAGTAACAGGAATATCAATACCCGTCGTATAACTAGCCGCATCGCTCAACAAATAAACATAGACACCACCTAACTCTCTGGGGTCAGCCAAACGCGGTATATAGCTGTAGTATTGCCTCTTAAGGTCCCAGTCGGGAGCAGTCTCGGCGTAGTATGTCATGGCTGCGCGCACGAAACTGGGAGAAATGCTGTTGACGCGAATGCCGGGTTTGCTCCATTCCATAGCGAGAGTATGGCAGAGGTTGCGGACGGCGGCTTTTGTGACGCCGTAGGGGCGGAGGGGGGGCCCTGTTTTCGATAGTGTTAATCGACTTCTCTACGCTCTCTTCATCAGTGACGTTGGTCTGGACATATTCTAGTCTTCCAGAGAATCTCTTGGCAAGAGCCTTGAATTCATCACCTGGGTCGGTAATGTCGAGCGAGAAAACCGTCTTGACGGCGTTGGAGAGACAGACTTCGGCGATTCCGAGACCGATACCTCTGTTGGCGCCGGTGATAGCAATGACTTTTTCGGAGACCTCGGGAGGGTGATTTGCCAGTTCAGAAGGCATGGTGCTGGAGGTAGGGTTGAGCCAGAGCGTCGGAGGGGGGTAATAAGGATGCCATTTTTGGTGTATTTGTGTCTAGAACATGAATATGTGTTCGATATGAAATCCAACCTTAGGAGAGAAAGGGGGAGAAGAATTGATTATTCACAAAAGTTTGATTTTCAAGATTGATTGCAGCTACCCCTTTACGCCGACCACTTCCTCGCGACGAGGGGAATCTTCTTCAATCCTGTCACAACCAATCCACCCAAAAAGAAAAAAGCAAAAAAACAAACAAACATTTCACAGTCGGCGAACTTCCGAATACAATTTTTAAGCTATAGTAGAGTCAATCGTTGCATCTCGGGTGAAGGCACAGTGTCTCGGCACGGGGCACACGCGGTGTAGTACTTCTACCGAAGGGTGGCGTTATGCATTGTGATTTTGTTTAGACCATTGAAAATTTTCCAGAGATGCTTAAAAAATATCATAACAGTTTCAAGCCCCTTCAGTAGTAGTAGTAGCATTCGCCCCATTCATCCTGGTGTTCTGCACAGCCCGCAGGTTAGTTGGTATGTTTCCAGAAAGGCTTCACAACTTACCCGTAACGGAGGTGTCAGGACAAAACTAAGTATCCCAGCTACTAAGAAAAACAACCACACATTGCTTAATCGCCTCCGTGATTTCCGGCGTGACCAAAGCTCGCTCCGATTCCGACAGCGCTTTGTACGTCTGGCTACTGGTGCCGGCGATGAGCTTGGTAATATCAGCTGCACTCAGTGCGGGCATTGCTTCGCTCACTTTTTGCAAGGCAGGGTTCTGATAGATCGAACCTACCATCGCAAGGAAGATTACAATGCCAAGATCTTGTGCTATAAATGCAGATCACACTATTAGCATATATCCTTAATGTATGAACCTGGACCTTCTTACAGATAGCCATTTCGCCCACGGCAATCGGTATATCTTTAAGCGCAACAAGGGATTGTACAACAGGGAACCCGGCTACAATATAGCAGCCTGATCCAGCACCGACTAGGATACAGTATCCATAGATTTTTGCGTTGGATGTGGCGAGGTCCGCAGTGTCTACATGTTTTCTCTCTGTTAGCCGTTTCCCCTGCTAAGATGGACGACACTGACACATTAGTGCTGTTCCAGCAACGACAAGTCCATTGCCAGAAAGATGCCATGGGAGGATATATGGCAGTTTTGGCATTAATGCTCCGTTTGGCTAGGGCGAAGGCGACCATGGAGATGATAAAAGGGAGTAGCGGTACGCCAGCATCCAAAGGCCCATCTCCCTACCACCCAGCAAATGACCAGTCAGTTTCACGCCTAGAAGTCATTTTGAAGGGGGGAAGCCACAAACCCGAGTAAACTGGAAGAACAGTGGAATATAATAAGTCATTGCCTATGTCCAATTAGTATCAAATCACTTTCCTGATTACGGTAGGATAGTACAGACCAGCACGATACCGGACACCAGGAACATCTGCACCTGGAGATTGATCAAGATAGGCTGTTGGAGGAAGTGCGCTGGATATAGCCGTTAGTCTTTATCCACACTTGGGTGGAACTTGGCTACGACGATACAAACGATGATAAGGATCCCCTACAATCCAGAGGGCGATTTCTTTGCCGGACCTCCATGCATACAGTGTGCTACCAAATATGATAGCCATAACCATACAAGCAGACCCGGCAAGGAACGTGGTTGTCATGATCCAATCTGCCATACGACACTTTTCTGCGAAAGTTTCGTGCGGCTTTGGGTCCATGCTGGGGATCAAGAAGAGATAGGCTGGGGCGAAGACGGCTCCAATTGGGAGATTAATGTAAAATGCCTGGAAAACCACACACGAGTTATGATTCCAAATCTATGTCGGACGTGATGATAGCTCACCCATCGCCAGGTAGCGGAACTATCTCCGAACGCAGCCCGACCTATAGCCATCAGTCCACGCGATCAGACATGGAGTTCGATAATGATAAACCAACCACTAGACCGAGAACACTTCCAATTCCCCAGATCACGGTGCTCCCTGCCATATAGATTGGTCGCTCCTTTAGCGAGGTCAACATGGCCACAAAACTTAATGTCCCTGAGTACATGCCAGATCCTCCCACCCCGGCGATAACCCGGCCGACCACAAGGGCGGTCATATTGGGAGCGGCGCCACACACAGCGCTTCCAATTTCGAAGAGTGCGATATTAAACAGATAGAGGTACTTGACGTCGAAGACCACATATACCTTGCCCCATGGGAGGACGCACATTGTCCCCAGTGAAAACCCGACACCAATCTATGGAAGAAGCGATACTTCGTCGAGTAAGTCGAGTACAACCGGTTGGGTGTCGGCCACCTGCGTGGCTACCGGTTAGCTCTTCTTCTCTGGGAGTTTCAACTTAGATCCAAGAAGGAACGCGCCAACCCGACCTCTGGACGACTGGCATGTGACATTTGCAGAGAACGTGGGGGAGCCTTGCCGAGATACGAAGAAATATCTTGCTTACTGACTTGTTCACAGGCAAGGTCCGCTGTGATCGGGGGGTTCCTAAGTGTGGCCGTTGTGCGCCAATACTCCGCCAAAGATGGCCACATGAATGACTGACACATCGCGCATTTGGGCGGCACTGCACAGCGTGGTTCCGGCTTCATCTTGGTCGAAGCGACATCCGTCACCCCAGAAGGCCGCATCACCCCCGAAGATCTAGGTCCATGGTATGATTCCCAAATCGAACCTCTGCGCCAAGCCATCGAGTTCATGCACAGCCAGAACCAAATCATCGGTGTGCAAATTGCACAAGCAGGCCGCAAAGCGAGCACCGTTGCGCCGTGGCTATCAATGGGTGATACTGCACTTGAGAAGAACGGAGGGTGACCCAATGCTGTCATTGGACCAAGCGATCTCCCGTTTTCAGACATGATATTGAGGATTTGAAGAAAGCGTGGGTCGATGCTGTGAAGCGCACTGTTAAGGCTGGTGCGGATTTTGTCGAGATTCATGCCGCGCATGGGTATCTCTTGAGCTCGTTCATGTCGCCTTTGTCCAACAATCGAACGGACGAATATGGTGGCAGTTTCGAGAATCGGATTTGGTTAACCCTCGAAATTGCACAGTTGACTCGTGAAGTCGTCGGGCCAAATTGCCCTGTCTTCCTCGGTATTTCTGCTACTGCACATCTGGAAAATTGGTCCATTCCTGGATCCTGTTCGGTCGGAGTTGCGGTCCGCATTTACAGGATCAACTTTTATTCACGAATGCCTGTCCTACTGAATAGTCAGACCGCGGGACAGATCTTGGTGTGACATCGAGGAATTCGGACAGAGTTAAATTTTGAGTTTTTAATTTTCCTAGGCCTAGGTTTTGTTCCACTACCTTACGTCGTCGTTGTTCGCCTTATTTTTGCTCTGCTTCCTCTCGTCATCGTTCGGCTTCTTCTTGCTGTCGCTCAGCCTCCTTTTGTCGCTCTTCTGCTTTTCCGGGGCGCCTCCGTATCTCGTTCAACTCGTTCTCGGACATTCCTTCATTTTTGTTGAGAGGCTGTTGTTGGGGCAGGACACGGAAAGTGAAGAAGGGTTATGTAATTAGCGTATTAGTGCCCTATAGTTAGGGTTACTGGTAGTCCCTCCGGGCGGAATAAACATCATTCATTCACCACGCATCTTACATGGTAGTGATTATTTGAATTTATACGCCACTTTATCCTCATGTACCTATTTTGGTTTATATTCTCTGCTAAGAGTCAACCACCTTCAAGCCTCCTCAACATGACTTGCCCCCGCCTTCTCCCCGACTAACGCATCGTGACGACGCTCTACCCCAACGAGACCACCGCGCGGCAGGTCCTTCTCCACCCAAACAGGATCAAAGACGGACTTGGACCGAATGAAGATTTCATCAATCTCTTCAAGCGTGCGACCTTTAGTCTCCGGGTAGAAGGTGTAGAACACGCAAAAGGCAAAGGCACTGATACATGCATAGACAATATAATACCTATAGCCAATATTCCTCATCGCATGTGGTGTCACTTC
The DNA here is from genome assembly GCA_001305275.1 of Talaromyces verruculosus. Taxonomy (NCBI): domain Eukaryota; kingdom Fungi; phylum Ascomycota; class Eurotiomycetes; order Eurotiales; family Trichocomaceae; genus Talaromyces; species Talaromyces verruculosus. Next base: position 30,057 of record LHCL01000129.1, read on the forward strand.
TGCAATCAAGAAGTTAAATAGCCAATTTGCGCAGGCGCCCATCGCGGTCACCTTGTGTCGTATAGAGAGAGGTGCAATCTCGCCAGCGTACATAAAAGGGATGAGGAAAAGGCCGATAGGAAATAAAAACATGGCAACAAAGTAGAAGAATATGGCTGCTTTACCAGCAGCTGGGTTGGAGAGGTCCGACATGAGACCGCACAGGCAGGTTTGCGCGACTGTCATGCCGGCCGCGCCAGCCAGGAGGAGCTTTCTTCGGCCGATCCGGTCAATCAGCAAAATGGCAAATCCAGCACACATGGTCTGCCAGATTTGGATACAGCCCGAGAAGATGCGAGCATCAGTTGCAGAATAATGAAGCTATTGCTGAAAAATCTGGGTGGAGTAAAAAGTAACAATGTTGACGCCGGTCATTTGAGCCAGTAGTGCAGCTCGGACAGCGAGGACTGCACGGTGGAACTGACGTTCTGGTCCCATGGTAAAAACCGAAGTGGAGTTCTGTTTCTCCTCCTCGAATGTCAAACGTATGATATCTAGCTCCTGTGTGACGACCTCGGAGTCCTCTGGTTCATCGTCTAGAGCACTCATAACTTCCCGAGCCTTGGCCAAGAAATCTTTTTTGATGAGCCATCTGGGTGATTCAGGCATGAACATGACAAGAGAGGTAACGATCAAGCAAAAAATCCCTTGAAAAGCAATCGGGAACCGAAAGTTGACCTGGCTATCCTTGACGAAGAAAAGCCCAAACTCAATCCAGGCGGCAAGAGTGAGGCCTCCAATGGCAAATAATCCCTGCAACAACACCCGTCGACCACGCTCGCTGGCATTCGAACATTCACTTACCCACATGGGAACAGTGGCAGTCAATGCACCAACACCCAGACCTAGGAGTAGAAATATTCAGTTATAAAGAGAAGCTACGAACATGAATTAGTATGAAATATGAAATATACACACCAGTGATGATTCTAGCAACAATGTTGGCCAAGACTGAATGGAGTGGTTTGCAGAATAGTTCCGATCAGGGCGGTACACCCAGCGGCGAAAATAGTGCGACGGCGACCCAACAAGTCCCCAATGAAAGCGCAAGACAGAGCCCCAACGGCACAGCCAACTTCATAAATGGCGACGACAGTTCCTGGCGATTATAAACCTATTGGCGATCGGATCTACTTGGATATGAGCAAGGACAGCTGTATACACACCTTCAATGTTGGAATCTTTCATCTTGGGGAAAACACTAAGGAAGGTTGGCAGAGTGACGAGACCATTCATCACTGCTTGATCGTAGCCCTGCATCGCGAAGGCGCTTGCGACGACTAAGCTGATAACAATGCTGAGCACATTGCCCCGAAGCCCAAAGAAGGCCATTGTGTTCATATATCAGTATTTGATCAGAGATGCAGTCAATCGAAGCCGGAACGGTAAGAGTTGAGGATAAAGTGTGCGAACGGCATTTAATGTACTACGTAGTAGGAAAGGATGAAACTTTTATCATTGTCTCAAATCCACCACAGAACCTCCAGACTAAGCCCCTGTCACCAACCAATGTGTACTCTTCCCCATTTGCGGGCGGACTTCGTCAACCCTTCCTTGCCCTGATTCAGCAGGGTTAGCCGATCATCCAATCTACGATTCCGTACGGAGGACATGTATGTAATACTATAACATGTATCACGTTCATTTTCATTAAATCAACGTTTGCCGGGCGTATTGAGGATACGAAGCACGGGGTACGGAGCTGTGTTGTTTCCGCTGTCTCAATGTCCGAGAACCGGTGTTAACTACAATCCCGAAGGTGCGCTAGTCCCGCTGGCGAAGCTTGTCCGCAGTCAAGCATTTCTGCACCCAAGCCATCCCCCGGACGGTTTAGCCTACTGTAACTGTGCAGATCCTTGGGCTGTTCCTTATACACTCATATAGCACATCTGTGTCCCCTTTAACTTTCTAGACTCCTTGGTTTGGTCTAGATCATGCGAAAGATGCAGCCAAAAACCTTGGGAGATGGGAAAGAATAATATAGCACAATACAGCATAAAAGCAGGGCATCGAATTGTGTTACTATCCGCGACTACTGCGTAAAGTGAGCTTATCTTGATTGTAGATCTTGCGTTAGTCGTTAGCTTTATCGTAGGGATGTGGCACGGACCTGAAGATGGGAGAAATCGGGGCTTGTTCCACCTAAAGTTCATTATTAGTAATCTTCGGATACCTTCGGATGCCTCAGAATGCCGGTTCATCTAAAATAAAGTTCAGGGCAAAAGTAAGCGGCCGGGTTTAATTGGAGGAAATTTATTAAGTAGGAATAAAGTTCCGGAGAAATTAAAGCTTGTCGAAGTACATTATTGCACTAAGCACATAGCGTCGCGGCTGATCTTATCCCCTTAAGGTATTACGCAAAGGAAGACATCGTGGTCTGGCCTGGTGATTTGGTCAGTGTGGTAGAACTGGCCATAAATATTATTTATTATTTATAGGCGCATTATCAAAATCAAGATACATACGAACAAACCACCAGCAGCCAACCGGAAGACAAATCATTTAACCAAACTTTGACGGAATCATTTTATGGCTATGCCAGATATGGTGACAACTATAGCGGACCCAGATCCGTGACAGCATGTACTCTATACGAATACGATATCTAAGGCTTAGTAATAATCAAATCAGGGAGTTAGGTGGCAAGTTATAATTGCCTGACTGTCCAAAGGAATCAAATCCTTGTAGGGCCCACCGTACTATAGAAATCACTGGGGACATGAAGAAATATCTGCTAATGTGAGACTGCTACATGGTCCAGGGAAATACGGGAGACTAACTACGGGGCAACTGTAATACTCTGAAGAGCTCGGTCGCCTGATTGGCCCGAACTCATGTTCAATTTCTCTCGCCTTGTCCATTCTACCTAACTGACGATACATCAAGACCAGATTTCGCACCATCAGGCATGCAGCCTCAGTGTCATCACTTAGTCGATAGCGATGTTGACACCAAAGCAAGACTTGTCCTAGCAGCACCTCCGAGTCTCTGAACCGTCCATGTACTCGCGTGTACGCAATACCCAAGTAGTATTTTAGCGAAATTGTGTCAGCTTTGTCAGCGCCAATGCTCTCTTGCAGTATCTGCACTCCCTCTTCGAGGATAGCAATCGCCTTTGCATCCGGGACATTGCCGTCTCCTTCAGCCGTAATGCGGCCGTTCACCTCTGCTAGGTGGACGACGCAACGTCGTGTTGTAGGATCCCGAGTCCCTAGATGGACCCTGCTAGCCTCTACGGCGTCCTGAAGTAGACGCACAGCTTCCAGAAAGCGGCCTTGTGATACATAGTCCCTGCCAGTACTGTCCATAACCGCGATTGTGTAAGGGTTCCCCGGCCCCAGGGACATTGTACACAAACGTAACACAGTCTCATGTAATTTGGCTGCGTACGCAGCTTGATTCTGCAAGAAGAACGTGTCGGCTAAATGGCACATTCGATTGAGAATATCCATAGCTGGCGAGTTTGAAGAAGTAGCGGCATTGCCGTGGCGGCCTCTTTTACCTTCAAATTCATCGAACCAATAGATATTAACAGCCGATTCAAGAACACGTTTCTCAAGAATCAAGCCCTCGAGCAGCCGTCCAGGCTGCAGCTTGATATCTGTGGCTAAATGGTGCATGACCCAAAGAGTACCCTCCGCATCCGGTCCGAGCAATCTCTGTCGAGTCTGTAGAACCTCCGAGTCCAATAACTCAGCATCCTGAGGCTGTCCAACTTGACGAAAGATGTGGGCCAGCATCAGCTTGGCACTCTGGGTATCGGGGCTGTCGTCAAGAGGTCCTGTAGTTGTTTCCAGTGCTGTGCCTGTTGTTGGAGGAGGGGAGTCTGCTTGCATTACTGCTTCTGAGAGTATGCCTATCAGAATATTCTTGGCGTCTTGCCACCGATGACCCTGGACGAGAGCATATATCTCGCTGTTCCCAATCACGGGGTCTCGAGACAGAAAGCTCATTTCTCGTTAATGTTGAGACGCCATATTTCAATGAGTAGTCGTTCAGCGAGTCTATTAGTTCTACCACCAGAGCAAGCAGGCTCATGCAGGTAATGCCTATGGCAGGGAAAATGATGAGTATGATGACCGAAAATAATATGAATGTGTACAATCCATTACAGAAAGCTTTTTTTTTTAAATAAATGTGAGGAAATAGAATATGCTAGAAACAGTGGGAATAATTCTAGGTGGAATTGTTGCTTATCGCCTCTGGTATATATGATGTAGTCTATTCAAGCAATACATACACCAGTATCTGCAGTTTGATCGCCATCTACTGTAGTACCTTCCTAAGTTAGGTAAACCCTCCAGCCTCTTTTGTTAGGATGGCTTGCTTCGCGGAGTTCCATGGCTCCTTACATTGGAAAAGAAACATCTAGACAAAGCGGCAGAAACATATACATTTTAGTACTGACCTCACCAATAGCCAGCTATGCCTGTATCGTTTGTATCCTCATCCCCAACGCATTAGGGCTTGGGCTTGGCTTTTGGGGCCAGACCGGGTCGAAACGGATCTGGATGTACTATTCCCGTCCAGAAGCCACTAGTCGCTTTCGCGTATACCTAATGTATAGTTATATGCATGCCAACTATCCTTGGATAGTATGTACATAGTATGATATTTGCGGAGACTACTTTGTGTTGTAGTGATTCATTGCAAGCCACCATTCAACCAATTCACTGTGCTTCCCGCGCCTCGCGTAGCAAGCATGACATTACATCGAAATGAAGCACCACACTTGCACACGACCACATGTTCTGTTCTGCTCTCCAGCTTAATCCTAGGAAATTTATCTCTATTCTCCCCCACCCCACCACCCAAGTAAGTTTAGTAATCGGGTATCACTCTTACTCTAGTCAAGTGAGCAGCAGCTTCGGTCTGGTTAGGCAAAACTGAAACCATACTGGCCCTCCCCAAGTCAGTGTCAGTATTATTAACGATCAAGTTCGGTAGCCAGCGCCCACTCTAAGAAATGAGAGTGGCGCTTGAAAATAATAGGTATATTAGTAAAAGATCAAAAACGCGCACGGTATTACCTTTTCTTTTTCTAGAAGGCTTCTCCATTAGCCCATCCAACATATGCCTATGGATGGATGCATGGCTCCATGCATGAATTGCACGCTTAATCACGCCGCACTACTCATTAAGCTTCTAAGTAGCAGCTATTTGATGATTGGCGCTTTTGGCTGCTTGATCGCGTGTCTTGTGCATTTACCTACCCTTCAAAGCTCGTACAGCGTATGTAATAACTGGTCCTGATGGTACTGGTGCAGTACTGTCTATATCATTTTATGGTACTAGTTCCATAAATTACCACACAGGGCTAAGCCAAGCCCTAGGCAAATAACTCCATTGGATGTATACAATCAGGTTCCACCCTTCAAGCCACCACTGGTCAAATGTAAATTTAACTTCTGACCAGGCCATTTATTAACTTAATATGGATAGAGGCATGTGTATCAGGTTTCTTTTTTCTTTGCTTTTTTTTAGATTGTAACCAGGCCGGAAGCACACGGACTGTGACACAGGGGTAGACGCCAGGACACCTTGCTAACTATAACTATTTGCTTTACAAAAGCACCCAAGCTTTGCAACTCTTAAATCACTATTATCCAGTAGCCTTACACTTCGCTTCATCTGTTCTCAGCCCCCTTCTCTTCCGGACGGGAATAGTGACATCCAGATCCGTTTCGACCCGATCTGACCCCAAAAACCAAGCCCAAGCCCAATGCGTTGGGGATGAGGATACAAACGATACAGGCATAGCTGGCTGTTGGTGAGGTCAACATCAGTACTAAAATGTATATGTTTATTATAAAATTTGCTACTCATACCATACAAGTTATTAACTACATCATGGTTTACACGGGTAGTCTAGCCTGGTCGTGTCTGCTTTCCATTTAACTTCTTTTCATTTCCACCTGCTCTGTCGTTTAAGCTTAAGATTTATTTCATATCTAGCGCTCCAGCCTTACCAGACCAAGCCGCTTGGGGCCCTTGGTTAGCGCCAGAAGTACTTATCTGACTGGTGCTTAGCGGGTATGTTACTACACAGTGCATACAGACATATAAGTCAAGTAAACACAAGATAGGTTTTTGATCAACAGATGGGGTCTGAACTTTAACCCCCTCCCTTCCCACGGTCCCCGCTAGCGAATCACTCAAATCATGCAAGTGTATATGGACGGGTTATCGCCCATATCATATATTGTAGTCCTTCTAAGACACTACGCGTCGAGAACTAGACTCTTGAAACCGGGCTAATATCACCCTATATCCAAGAATTCGCCCCAGCCCGGGGGTGCACGGATACGTACTTTATTTTTACTATGCTTGCTATGGAATCGTACATGGCCAATTCAACACTGATCGGATCGCTAGCTAGGAAGCTAGAGAAGCTCAGGGGTTAGATGGGGGCCTAGACAGGAGTCTCAGGCATTAAATTACCTGGAACTCCCACAGAGAACTTGGTCTTTTCTCTTGCCCCTGAAAGAAAACACTGCCGAGAGTGGAGATAAAGGATCCCACAACGTCCAAACACGAGGATACTCTCGTTATCGCATGTCCGTTGGCATTCTTCTCTCGCAGATCGTAATATGTATTTCCAGTCATTTGCCCCAAGAATTCCTATTTGCTATGGACATGGAGCTTGCCTGCTTGTCACAACTAATTTCAATGACGAAAACGATCCTCCGCTGCAGAATCACACTGTCACCGTTGTTGAGGCCTATATATCATTTGATCCAGTCGACCCTTATCATCGTAGCGGTCTACCCAAGAGAAAAGTGTTGTATGGTCCTGGAGGGTATCTGGGAAATCAGAAGGATTGGGAACAGTCAGCTCTATCGAAGATGGCAGAGAAGTGCCAGTTATTGGGAAATCAGGTGGTAAATTATGCCGCTTAAATCGATAACTAGGGGAAGCAACAAAGCACTAACATAGTGGCTAGAAAATAAGAATCTTGCGCATTATGGGACATGAGCGGCATCTTATTAGAGAGTATTAAGATAACTATCGCAGCAGATTTTGTTCCGTAAAGCTGGTCTGTGTTTCCCCCCCTTTCACAACCCTGGAGGTAAAATGCTCATCAAATTCTTCAATAGTATTGCCACAAACAGCCAGATTCTTGAGAAACTCGCAGTGACAGTCGGTCGCGGTTGTGATTTCCGTCCTTGCTAAATATTTCACGTCACGTCGAAACGAGACGGAAGGGGCTTTAATCAAAGAAAACTCAAAGATCTAATTTAACTATTTGGATATCTTAAGACAATGTTGAGTTCGCATGAATTATAGCTAATACTGCGGAGTAAAGTCAACAAGATAGATAGATTGTACCATGAATAAGATGATAGTGGAAAATGTGTACATGTTACTGTGCTGTAACGAGGCATGTTGGATTTATTGCACGACCTTGATACAGACCTTGCCAATGTGAGTACCCGAGGTAAGATACTCGAAAGCCTTGATTGTCTCCTCTTGGGAGAAGCCGAACTCTTTCTCGACAGGTAGACGAAGACCCTTCCGGGCGACAAACCGTACAACTTCTTGCAGAAGCTGAGTGGACCCGACCACAATACCGCGAACCACAGCCCCCTTCGCGAGAGCAAGACTAGCAACATCAGGCATTTCCTTGGCCTGGGAAAGGAACCCAATCACAGAGATATTGCCGCCCATCTTCACGGAGTTGATGCTCTCAGCAATCGTTCCAGAGCCGCCGTTCTCAAGGACGTAGTCCACACCCTCCCCATTGGTTAGTCTCAGGACCTCCTTAGACCACTCGGGGTATGTCTTGTAGTTGACAGTGTAGTCTGCACCGAACTTGTTCTTAACAAGTGCGAGCTTCTCATCGCTGGAAGAGGTCACGATGGTGATAGCTCCCGCGGCCTTAGCCAGAATCAATCCAGTGATGGACACGCCACCAGTTCCTGTTCGTTGGGAAATGATTGTTAGTTATGGCACTCACTTGAGTTCACTAGAGGCACGTGCATACCTTGACACAGAACTATCTGTCCAGGCTTCAGGGGACTAAGGGCGTAAAGAGCATTCCATGCGGTCACACCAGTGCAAACCAATGTGGACCATTCTGAGAAGCTCTGGGGCGAATCTTTAGGGATTTGGACCGCAGAGGCCGCAGGGATGGTAATGTATTCACGGAGCACCCCATCGACTGGGCCTCCGTGGCCGTTGTTCCAGTTCATCTGTTGGCCATAGAGATTGGTTGGGTCGAAAGTAGTGATAACGTGATCACCCTTAGAAATATTCTTGACACCTTCACCAACTTCAATGATGACACCGGCGGCATCAGAGCAGGGGACAACGTTATTCTTCACTGGGAAGGGATACACGGAGAGAGCGATGCCCACATCACGGTAGTTCAGTGACACAGAATGGACCCTAATCAAGACTTCGTGCTTTGAGGGCACTGGAATAGCCTCTTTAAAGGCCCTGTAGTTCCGGATCGAGTTCCGCTCACCAGAAAGGCGGATAACATTTTGAAGCGACGACATAATGAGGTTATGATCGCATTTGATGGTGTTCAGAGAAATCTGACTACAACGAATCAGTTCGTCTTATAAACGTTTTCATACTCTTCTTTCGTCCTTGAGAATTGGCTAATTAAAACTATTGCTAAGTTACGAGTGAAATTGCTGACGTCAAGAATGATTAGAAGTTGTGAAAAGTGGGTTGACTTCTCCAAATCCCCAAGCAGCCCCAATTTCGAAAATTAGTTGGGCTCTTCTCTATGGAGTACTGGGACGCAGGAAGGCATGTTGATTGGTAATCCGGAGTCTTTCCATGGCGATGTCAGGAAGTGGTACGAGTAGCTTTCCGCGTCTTGTTCCTCCGAAGAGGACGGGATGGATTATGTCGACTTTGATTCATTTCACATGTTTCGGTTGATCGAATCATCAGCACAACACTGATTTGCAGTGAAGCGGAAATAGAAGGTAGTCCTGAACTGTTGTATTGCGAAAGCTCTTTTCGAATGGCCGTATCCCTATTGGGTATTCACGGAATATTACATCCGCACCCTAACATCTCCTACTGCAACTCAAGCAGCGATCTCATTCAATTGCCCCGGTCTCCGTTGACCTATTTGCGCTGCAAGCCCAGGCTGTTGATGGTTAGGTCTGTGCTTTGGTGCTAGCCAAAAAAAGGATAAAGCAAGAATGTCTGCAGTTCAGCACATTGCCGTTCTTCCCAAGGACAGGCTTATTCATAATACAGTCGGAGGAATGAAACCCGTAAACCTTCCCGTGATTTGACAATTGTACAATATCCGCGCCACAACCTCAATTAATTCGGAGCGTGAGACCTGGGTGGTGTGACAGTCCTCAATTCCCCTATCTAGGAGTAGCTAATCAACGAAATATCGAACATACAGAAGGAAGACAAAAGGAAAGGAAGCTCGTACGCACTCGCTACAGCTCCTATACGGTGCGCGAGCCCGCGGCGGTGCCTAATTGGGAAGCCATGAGGTTGAAGGGAATCTCCGTCCTCAGGGCTTAGGGCTTCCGCACGAGACCGGGCTGCACCGTACAAGAGACTGAGCAGCGAGCACGTACAGCCGTCACAGGTGGAGGCTCACTGCACCATTTGGGGAACTTCATTCCTCAATCACTCCTCGATAGGGCACCACAGATTGTATAGATAGATTCTAAACCTCCTTCATGTTTTGCACACCCTGCACTCAGATTACATTATATCCGGGTACCCCGTTGGGTTGAGTTTGGAGTTAGACGGAACTCTGGTGAGCTCCTCGACGCCTTCCACCAGCGGGGAATGAATGTGCCCCGGGTCGAAGGCCGTGATTCCGTCTCCCACGCAATTATTTTCATACCAGACGTATGAATCACTGTCCCAACATACTCCCGGGGCCTCCGCAGTGGCCAAGTGGTGACAATTAGGAAAGTCTAGATAAAATCCCAGCATTCTTAGTGCTGTGCCTCTTCGGGATATTAAACGATCATCCCAAGATATCAGAATACCCAAGTGACCCATATACTACAGAAATGTCCCAATCTGGATGTTTCTGTGTGGCTTCGGCTCAGAAATTGGCTCCGATGAGGTCGGTACTGCAGCGTTGCTTAATCTCCCGTCTCAATGGTAGTTACTGGGGCGGACGGTCTTACATTATATCATTACCAAATACGAATTGTGCTAGGAAACTCAATTCTCCAATTGGACCTAGTTGATACATTCTTTTGCAGGTGGTGAGTTAGTGTGGCGCGAGGGTGGAGGCACTTTGCGCCACTTGGGGGAATATCATTTGGAGATGCTCCAAATCCCCAAATCACCCCACCTGCGGATAGCTCTTTGGTTTCGGCAACTCAATCATCGCAACGGGGAAACGCTCTAGCGGTGGACAGAATGGAGGAGTTAGTGGACTGACGAAACGTAGCCTTCCGCACTACCACTATTAAGAGAGATTGATTGATTGGTTCATAACTTATGCTTAAACCTTTCTAACCCAAATTTATTAGTTAATTACAGTAATTAATAGGTAAACAAGGGATCGGTATGTGCTGAAGGACTTCGAGTTGGAGAAAGAAGTGAAAAACCAGTGCTACGTTGAATCGATTGTTGTGTTGTGGTGGTTCACGATCCGACGCGGCAACGCTAACCATGCCCGCGACCCGCGCCGCTGTGGGTTGCGACGCGACACGCACCCCAGATCCTGACGACACCCCAACACCACTAGTGATACAGCGAAGTAAATCAGGCCAGGAGATTAAGCAACTGGCGCATCTCAAACATAGGAGAAATGGACCAGCAATAACCCTCCAAGGCAATGCTACTACCAGCACAACTAGCCCTAACCCTAAAACCAATAATAATAAAACAGTAATACAAAGGCTGCTTCTAGAAGTGAAAGACTTATATAAAGAATTGCTATAAAGAAATACCAAGCACTAGTAAGAGCTATAAGGACTATATAAAGCCTTAGCAACAATATAATATAAACTAGAAGAAATTAAAGCTTATATTATTGTCGGTATGTCAATCCCGCACCCCGGCACTGCTATGTCGACACCACATGCCTTGTTTCGGATCCGGCACGTATACGACCCCTAGCTACGTGAAGGAAACGTAAACAACAACAATCCTTCAGATTGTTGACTGTACACAGGCACGGCGTTGAGGATATATGGAGGCTTCACCCCCGGCAACCCCCTTTCATAGCTAGCAAGCTTTAGTATAGGAATATCATCATATATTCCCTGGAGCCCCATTTCATAGGGCTGTCGGACTGCCCTTACCCCAATCCAATTGAGCCGATCTTGGACCGGGTTAAACCGACAGTAAAGAAATAAGAAATTGCTAGCAGCTCTATATAGGGCAGCATTTTAAATACTGTTCTAGATTTTATAGAATCATCTTAAAGCTTTTATAACTATAGGCTAAAGAATTTATAATAATGGAATCTAAGGTAAAGGCCAACTATAGGCCCCTAGACAAGGCATAAAGTTCACCTGTAAGGAATGAGACAACAACTGTAATTAGGGCTATAAGGATACTGATAGTGGTAGCAGCCTGCATATCGCTAGTGTAGCGAGGGGTCAGGTCAGGGTAAATGAAATCATTCATCCATCCATCCATGCTGTATTTAATAGACTTATTATTATACCTATACTGTACTAATTTATAGTCCGAACTTACTAAAGCGTCAAAGGTCGTCTGTACTCGATAAGAACGTCCCCTATCATTCTTATGAATGAAAATGGAGAGTTGCCCCGCATGATGTGTGACCACAGTAAGATTACCTGGTCCGGCAAGTCGACACCCTGGACAGCCCTATCAGAAGAAAGGTCATTGACTGAGGACAAGCCCTCGCAAACAATGTTCTCAATCCATCGGAGGAGTTGAATCTCACGATCTGAGCATAGTTAGCTTGGAGAAACCAACTTCTGAATCCTACGTTCCAAAATTCAAGGGGTGATCTAACATACCTGTTAGAGGCGACTCTGGCATCGTGTCTTGAACCTGGCGGAGCCATTTTTCGAGAAAAATAGAACTATCAAGACCACACAATGTAGCCTCAATGCTCCAGAGAACTGCTTGGTTGTTTATAAAGTACCGAACACCAAGTTTTACTAATGTTGCAAGTAAATTTGTGGCATGATAGGCTGCTAAAAGCGAGGTCCTACTGCGCTCCACTGATGGAAATGTTCGCAGCACATCGGCAATTTCAACTGGGTTCCAGGTGAATAATTTCTTCGTCCGAAATGTATCGAAACAGTTCCGAATGTATGCGAGGCTCAGAAGAGCGCTTGACGTGAAAGGCAATGGCCCGTTGGGGTCTGCAGGCTCCAAATTGGACTCAGGGGTGTGCACCCAGCACGAGGTCCAGTTCATTAGGGCCATCCTTCAAATTCAGCATATAGTGTCAGCAGCTACTCTTGGGAGTATTGTTGGGACAGGGGCAGGGCGGGCTTTTACTCAAAAGTTGACTGATACTCCTTCGAAGGGGCCATCAAAGGATGACCGAAAACGGAGCGTCGACTCTGGATAATCATTTGCAGCAACCCGTGCATCAAAACGTAATTGGCAACGGGTGTCGACGTCAAGGTCACATGTCCAGCTTGGTCCGCAAGAGATAATAGGGTGTTGAGAGTATCGTGGAAGCGGCTCTGTTCATTCGGTATATTGGATTTGAGCATGCTCCAAGTTGTTGCATCTGGGGCCGTCCATTCTGGACAAGAGCAGGGAAGTTTAATGTTGATCTCATCGTACCAGATGATGGGTGGCACATCATAGGCAATGCTTTGAATCGCGAGGAAACAGTACGAGAAAAGTTTGGTACGTCTTTGGGATTCGAGTTCTGACCACTGTTCCCAGGAAAGGTGTCCCAGAGCTTGGGAGTTCTCTTCTAATCCACTCACCCTTAGAGACCGACCAAGCAAGCTCTGTAATACACAAGCCTCAATTTTTAGTCTGGGATCGCTCTGCCACGACGCGAATTGTGCAAGGCAAAGCAAGCAACGCATCTCATCGATCAGCTGCTTTTCCAGCAACGGATCGTTGGTGTTTGAAACAGAGTTTCTCAGCTCGTACTGCACCCTGCATTCTTGGCTATCAAGCAAGAGAGCCTTTGCAAGGTAAAATAGTTGATTTGCTGCTGAATTCTCAAATCTGTCCAGTGCGCCAACCGCCATCATAGCCAAGCACAGTTCCTGGGAGCATGAGGCAATCTTAAAAGTTGGGACGTGAGTAAAAGGACAATGGGGGTAGAACCCGGTAAAATATCCAGCGAGATAGCGAGTTAGAGCATCATTTGACGGTAACCTGTGGTTTGGGAACGTTTCATTCACCCCTTCCAGGCGAGCGAGTAGCCTGGATCGGTCAGAAGTTGTGAAACGAGGCGTTGCAAAGTAGGGAACAACTTGGGAAGCTGCAACATGTAAATCTTATCAGATTCATCCCAAGGGATGATTGGCACGAACAATTTTACTTACCCAAAGATAACCGAGGAGAAGGGAAAATAGGAGGAAATTCGAAATCAAGTGCCTCAGATTGGCTGCTTCCAAGCTGTAAACATGGATCAATGCTCCTTTGGTGTTCTTCATGCCCTCAATGTTATTCACGAATGAAATACAAAATTTTACCGCACCAGAGAACCACTCACCGGCTCCCCGAGCTTCCGGTTCCAGCGCGCGAAAGGTAGAATGCCCGCGTAAGGGCTCGGCTACAGACCTATGTTTGCATTAGATGTTGTGTTTTAGCATGAACTGAGAATCCATTGACTAAGGAAGGGTGCGTTTTACCTATGAGGCTGGTCAGCATATATGCTGGTAAGAGAACGAGAGGACAAAGGAGTCAGATAGGGGGCTGACGTCTGTCCCTGTCGAGCGTGAAGAGTACGGACGACACCCGAGGGACCAGTTTGAGAAAATGTTGAAGACAAGTGATCTGGCAGTAGCCGCTCATTGTTATCTCTAGCAGGGTCCGAGTGACCTGTAAGACGCTCATGGCGACGCAGGAGGTCGCTCCGAGAAAACAATGAGCCACAATGACAGGCGAACGGCTTCTCATTTGTATCTAGAAAAGGTCTCTTTAGGGGTAAGATGATGATGACATGAAGGGATGGTACGAACGACGTCTTTTGTGGCGTTGCAGATGCTCTAGTCTGCGGAAGCTTCTCTGGCAGTAGGGACAGAGGAACTCTCTCCCGTTGTGGGAACCTGATGTATTCGGTACTGGCATTTAGCGACAATCATGATACGTAAAATGCGACAATTTTGATCAGTGCTGGTGGAATCTCCCAGAGAGAAACTTGCTGCAAGGTTCTCAGGGATTGGAAGGGAGGGAGGCCAAGATTCGGAGTTTAAAAAACCCAGCACGCTATGGTGGTTCACCGCCTGGAAACACTAATACGGTTGACTAAAGCTGACAGGATTATTTTACGGCTATTCCGGATATGGTGACTATAGTGCATATATCCACTTGGGTGCCCTTATTGGATAACGAGACTTCCTCAATATAAGGACTTGCCAAGAATCTCTCTTACTGAATTAGTGCGCACAATCCTGCTGCTACGAAGCCAATCACCTGCATTAGCTACTCGTTACAAGGAACAAAGAAGAAGGAACGATTGGACAACGCAGACGGAGAATCAGAAGACAATCATTGGACAAAAAGGGAATCACGTGACCAAAGATATACTTGAAATACGGAAACACTGATAAGATACGCGGTATATCTTTGGGAACATATGATTGGACGATATATTATATACTTGCTACCAGATACTCGACAACGAGTATAAAGTATATAATATAAAGTATACAGAACATGGAGGACTGGATATATAAGGACGATCTTTACCATCATGTATTTAGTTCTTCATAGCTCTTTAATCTAAGTCCCTTTTATTAGACTCTGACAGTGAGAGTCAGCAAGACATTCTAACTCGTACGGGCACCAGGCTGTACGGGGGATCTCTTCTACCTTAGTTACGTTTGAGACTTACAGACCAATCGACCGATCTATTGTTACTTCGTTTATTCAAGCCTACTCTATCGATCCGACAACCCGAACCTTCGTGTGGTTCAACAAAACCTAACGTACCTCGACGCGACACTGTTTAACTAAGGTGGGTCCAGGTCCGTGACACCTGCCGTTACGAACTAAAAGACCTGCATACGCTACACCACATAAGAAACCGGATCAGAAGAATTATTGGGGGACAACAAGGCAATCATGAGATGAGATGGTTGGACTCAGGAAATCACGTGATCAAAGACTGGTGTTGGAACTCAGATCACGTGATTATTGAGTGAATATGGAGCATTCGCACCCGTTACATACCGAATACAATATCGCCCCATGAAGGGGATCTCCTTTTTGGTCTAGCGGTATTTTGCTCTAGCAACTGGTGACACGCGCTCCGCAAGCTCCGCACGCCAATGCCCTGAAACGAAAGTGAAGCAAGCGGAGATAGCCGTGAAAAGATGAGTATGGAAGTGAGTCAAGTGAAGTAGTGTATATAACAGAAGAATACTGTATCACTTGGGGTAGTACAGACAGTTACATATGGTTCTGTGCAACGTGATACATAGCATTTAATGCGTTGAAAGACCGGTCCAATTTGGGTTTAGGTCTCGACTTAAGTCAACCTAGAAATAGACGCAGCGATGTTAACTATCAAACATGCCTATGACAAATTCCCTACCGAGGCCTCGCAATCTTCGTTCCGCAGAGCGACGCCTACCAATTGGTGACGACCCGAGCGTCCCTACTTTTCAATCGACTGCTGCGGCCGCGGCATCTGGCGAGCTGAAGCGTGTAAGTAATATGTATAGAACAGCATCAGTAGCTCAATGCTGACACTCAGCAGGCTCGATTCTCTCTGGGAGAAAATCGGGTAGGGGCGCACCCTTTAGACGAGACAGCCGAAGACCCTTATCGCCTCTGTGAGCAACTGTGTGCGAAGACCATTCTTGCTCAGCGGCAAGATATCCAGACTCTGCAGAGAAAATTCAGCAACTGAAGGATAGCGCCGAACACCAGGCTCAATCACTTCATACCGCGTCCGTAGAGGCCCATCGCGTTATGGCGGAGGCTTTGAAGAGCTGACAGGTGTCTGTGATGGCTTCGTTTAACTCATCACAGCCTAAAGATGCCCCTCAGCTGGCACCAAAATATTCGGGCGGCCAACCTACGTGGACGCCTGAACCCGCATCTGCTACCGGACATGGACAAGAGGTCACAACGGATGATACCTTCGATCAAGGGATGCTTTCCATCAGTAACAGCAACTTATTTGACTTGGGCGAGTTTTCCCTGATGGTCCTTAATACCGATTACTTCCCGTCTTAGGTCAATTCGCGGAAACCAAGGCGGCACGCGCGTTGGGGCGGCGATATATCAAGTTAGTTCGTCAATATGTGCTATTCAACAATCTCAGATATTTCCAAAAATCGTGTTTCTAACGCAACCGATGAGAAGTGCTGCATAGAGGCCATGCGTAAAGTCCAGCGTCTATTTAGATCCCTCGGAACGGAACGATAACGGAGGTCTCACTCTCGCTGTTTCTCCCTTACAAAAGCTCAATTTCCATTGTTTTAGCCTGATAGGAACAAATAAAGCGTAACCTTTCAGCCTTTTCAGTAATGGGCATCTCGCTACCGGCTTTTGAACGGGTCTCCTCGACTGAGTCCGAATTGCGCTAGCTGACTAGACTACCAAAGTCCTCTTCATCGCGATAACGTGATAATTTAGTGTAGAGAGAAAGCATTATAACAGGTAAAGTACTATAGTAGGCTATTGGAAAGATGATTCTAGATTACTTCCTATCATTGTTGGAATGGATGGCGTACTACATATCTTCCAAAGTCCACAGGCGGTTTGATATTTCTTCGGGGCACAAGGGGCTGATGATTGTCCTGGGAGTCATATAAACTACACATCACGGAATTGTTCTAAGCATGACTCTCCATAATGCGCTCGTCTCAAATCAACAGCTTATGTTTTCGTTCTACCGGGTGCACTGTACTACTGCCGTCTAGATGCAACGGTTTACCGTAGATAAAATATAGATCAGGGATTGAAGAGTAGCGCTCTGCATATCGCCTCGGCAGTGGACGTATATCTACAGAGACGGGATGGTTCTCAGTTAGAACGAAATCGCCTGGTCGCGAGCTTTCTTCGCACTCTTGAGTACTATGATGGAATTTTTCTCCCTTTCAATCAACATGCTTGGCGATTTTGATACAGCCATCCTAGATCGAAATTTAACTAAATTACGGTATGACGATCTTCTCCAAGAGGGGAGTTTGGCGTTTCAATCCAGCACTTATTGTTGGTCCCTTGGCGGATCTCTAATGGGGCAAGATTTGCAGATTTTGAGGGCGACTCATTTTCTCTAACAACTACGGCTTAGAAGCTTCAAAGATCCATTACTAAAGTTGATGCCCAGCTAAGTGAGATAGGAATACGATTCCTGGAATTCAGAGGTGTTTGAAGAAGATATTTGACGGAAGTCTTACACAGGATCACTATTGAGCAGACTTCCGTTTCTGTTACAATATCTTTTGAAGGGGCCAGTGGACCGTTCCTCTTTCCGCCATAGTCCGACACTTCTTCTAGCAGGCAGTGCGATTGTGCGCAGCTTCGAAGCGTATAGGGTATAGTGTCATTCTAAAATATTCGTTTTGCAACGTAATCATATCCAGGTAGGCGCATAATCTCTCCGTGAATCGACGCACCAGAGTCATATAATAGATTTCTCATAATTCCACATCAAGAGCGGTCATTCGTCTACAAGATATGATTGATCTGCCAGTCCTCAACTCAATCTATGTCGCTGATACACGATGTAATTGTCAGGCGTTTTCGGAACGAATTCTCCGGGACCGTCTCCGTCTCCATATCCGAGGTGTGCGGTTGCCTGTTGGAATAGCTAAGTCCGTAGAGCGGCGGCTTAACGATCGGAGCGTAGGCACACAAGCAATAGCCATGCTCGTGAGATGTTCCAGGACTGCCCAATTACCAAGGGGGTGTCTTCGGCGGAAGTACCATCTCCCCCCGTATTCATTATCGACCGTTGGCACAGTTCCGGCGAGAGTGCTGTTAAAATATCAGCACAGTGTCAAAGGTACAGAGGTATGGCCAGGTACAGAATCATAAAGGCAGACAAAAGCCGCATCACTAGCTCTCGATGAGGCTGGCTGGGTAGCGAAAACAGGGGGTTGACTGATTTCCTCAACATCCAAATGCCAATAGTTGAGCTAAGATCTTTGTCTCATCAGCTAAGAGTTAGTGTAATTGTTACTTTGATCATAACAACCACTACTCACAGTGTGACTGTTCAATTCCCAACCCCCAGTTGATGTGCGTCGTTCCAATGCAGTTGTTTTGACCGTCATGAATGCCGATTGAGACCACGAGTATGAGTCTGACTAGCAACGCAATCGCAGACGATGGCAATACAACAACCAATTGTAACCACGATAACCGATGGATCCTTTCATTCAGTACACGGCCTAAACGCCGGAGATAGAGGTAAAGAGACACTTTCGTGGCAACTGTTCCAAGAGCACTCATGGTGCTTGTGACAGCCACTTTTTGAGCTGTGGAAAGATTGTCAAGGTGCGGCCATCTTCTGCAGGCATAATCAGTAAAACGCCAAAAAATGAGTTCGTAATAGCATACGTCTGAATGTCGTGGTTCCTGGTGTAAGTGTTCGGAGTGTCTCCTAAGCCACAAAGAACGGCTGTCTGTTTCCAAGGTAGTCATAATATAGAGACATTGATTGACAACAACTAGAGAGAAGATCAATATAGCGGCCGCCGGTGCGGTGATGAGGAAGTCTGCATACATAGCTAAGAAGCAACATTCTTCGCTGGTCAGTGGCCGAGCGGTACAAACAGAGGCGAATGCATGCTCACCTATCATCCCAGCGACAAGTGTAGGAGCACCAATCCCTTCTCACAATAAATCTTGCGGTGATCATACACGTAACAACGACCAAGTAGAAGTTGCTGAAATATACATATAGATGCTCTTGGCACACTGCATAATATGATTGAAACATTTAGGAAATCCAAGTGTGTGCAATTTCTCATGACTGGTGGGAGACTGGTAACCCACACACGACTTCAAAGATTCGATTATAAGGGCATTTCATTATATAGAATCAAGTGTAAGACAGAAGAAAAACCCACTTCGCCACTTTCGGAGAGATTGTCAGCATTCTCCGTGATAAGTTCCCCAACCTTCATGATCGGACCCCTCTGAGCCAACCAGATGCTCGCACACCCGATATGTATGCCGTATCCGCAAAAAAGGCGGAATCGGACTTGGGTATTTGCTTCCGGTCGTTGGAGACTGTTGTGGTCGACACTGCACAGAGCCTTTTAAAGTGGGAGCGCAGGCTTGGGCGGTCGTAACCAGCCATGGCATGAGGTATTTGGAGGGACAGCAGCCGTTCCCCCAGATATTGATGCATACTTGCGTTGTGGTGGCGAACATGCTCTAGTACATGCTGCCGTATGGTCGGCTTTTGTAACCGATAGATTGAAGAATATGTATATTGGTTGTTTGCGGACCCTACCGTGTTACCCCGTAAAGCAACCCTATCCAAAGTAGAAGGCTGTTAGGGTGTGTTTCAGGTTTTAGCTATTCTTAATTTAGCGGCAAAAGGAATACGTAAGATCATGCGAAGAGAAAAAGCAAATGTCAAGTAGGTCGCGCAGGCAGGGCATCTTCGAACATGCTGTGTAGAATACGGGCCAAAGGTGTCATTACAGTACGAGCGCTAATTACTAAAGACGATTTCTTCACTTCTGAACATGGAACTAGGTCCGTGGTTCTGAGTCAGCGTGATGGGAATGCAGGTCCACCTTTACGGCCAACCAGTTCACAAGCGACGGCGGGGGGCTCTATAAAGCGGCACCGCTGGACAGTCTTGCATATCTACTATTTACTTGAAGTCAGACCAAGACTCGAGTGCTGTACAGTACACCTCGTTGCAGAATGTCTCAGCATTCAGAAAGCCTTTCAACTCAGTCAACAGAGCCCATGAGCTTACAGAACATCCTATCAGCGTAAGATCTACCCAGAGGTCGAACCTTGCCTGAAGAGCGTTCATCCAGCAGAATCAATAATCACCAACGCCAGTTTTCCACGGTCATGGCAGAGGACGAGTCTAACGAAATGCATCCATCAACATTGGAGGTTAGTAAATATCCACGAAGCGTGGACGATCGTGACCGCGATTATTGGACTGTTGAGAAAACCCAGAAGCTGGTAAAATTGCGACACTCAGGACTACGCTGGGAGAGTCTGCAATCGCATTTCCCCGGTCAATCTCGCGCAGACCTAGCCTTTCAGTATAACCGTGCCGTACACACCTATGATGAGGATGCAATGAATCAGTGTGCGTACCTCTACCAAGAGTAAGTAATGGCTGCAACTGTCACCGTTCTGTGTCGAGATTCTGACATCACTAGATTCAAAAGAGTTCTATGGAGAAAAATCGCGAGTCGCGTTGGATGCACCGATCTCCAGAAGAATAGTAGTGAACAGCTAGGGCATTTCCTAAGCGTGCAAGGCCATGAACTATAGGCCTTACTATAAAGCCGTACTGCACACTGCACATGCTTGCTATTGCTCGCCTAGTACGGGTGATTAGTTAGTCTATTCTGGTGAACACACAGGCCTATATAGCGCCTCGATCTGTATATAGATTTCTAGTCCTCTAGGCGTTTACAGACTTCCGAATCGTACTATATTTGATGATTCGCACCTAAGTTCACCTCCTCGCACTAACCTAGCAACCCCCCTTACAGCTAGATACAGTATATATGTATACTCTTCACTAGCTGCTCTATAAAGAAATTATAAGCCTGATATTTAATGTTAGTAGTTTTAAGCACATGCTTAATAGTTCTTAGGAGATCCAGTACAATAATCAGGCTAGGGAGATCCAGAATAGCATACTTGAGGGCAATAGATTTCTAGCTATAGCTACTATTAATATCTACAAATATGATAGAGTCTGAATCAAAGCCAGCAACGAGACTCTTCCTGATAGGATAACGTATTTCACAAGCGAGCCGGCCACCCAAGCGACCCGGCCACCTCTCCCGAAAATAACTTTCTATATTGATTTCACATATTTCGACGCGTCAAAATGCC